>VWYH01072610.1:612450-627814 GCA_013399365.1 Pampusana beccarii | reverse complement strand
AAAAAAAAAAAAAAAAAAAAAGTAACCTTCCATTGCTCACTCTTAAATAAGTAAAATGTAATTATTATTTATTCATTCCTCATGGGGAACATTGCTTTTGCCAATAGGCAAACAAAATGAAGCAGTTTTTGTCCCAAAGAGTTCGTAATTCATGTTTGCATATGAGGGATGTCAGAGGGATAAGGAAAATTAAAGAATAATTGCTACAGAAAAAGGTTCCTGTGTGCCCTTTGCTTTATTTTGCATATGTCAAGGTAATATGACAAATAAACATACATCTGTCTGTATGTTGTATTAAATACATATCATACCAAATCTTAATTATGGTCTGAGTAAAACTGCATATAGATGCTACCTCTGTTAGCCTTGTTTGTGAGCAAAGGATTCATAGTCCATAGGGAACATGAAGTGAAAGAGGAGCAATGAAAAGCTAATGAAAAAGAGACAAAGGTTCCTCCTCCAAGAATCCAGAGCCATCAAACGCTGCCAGTGCAGTGTGGAAACAAACTGGGGATGCTGAGCTCAGATGTGCCAAGGTTCTTTTCTAAGGATCTCATGGAGCAATTGTTAAAAGTTCTTTCAGATAGCAAGAATAAACATGTGTTACACCTATCAGTCAGGTAGTTGATTCACATACAGAGCACTCAGTACAAGGTTCTTTGATGTTAGGAGAATGGACAAAAATATTCACACTAGCAGACCAAATGAAAAAGCAAAAATGAAATCCCAACATCTTTATTCTATAGCTGCACAGGCTTGGCATCTTTCATGAGGAACCTCTTTGCTCTTTTATGAAAGGGAGCTCATGAGAGCAGGAGAGCCAAGCTTCATTTCAGAAAAATTCTCCTGTATCAGTGAAAAAATATGGTTGTGCACACACCCCCTGCCAAAAAAAAAAAAAAGGAAACACCTTCCTGGCCACTTTACCTACAAGAGCAGACATCTGCCCTTGCATTTGAAAATGATCACATGGTGCCAGTTGGCATTTTAGTTGGCAAAAGGAGCACAAGTAGGGCACAGACTCAGAACAGTTATTAGTCCATTGCAAATGTAGTGAAAATCTGTGCGCATGGGTGGCTTGGAGATGTTTAAACATGATGTTTGAATATGAAATGTCTGTAGTTTAGGAGACTGTCTCAGTGGACATATTTAACCTTGTAAAAAACCCAGAGCTACCAGTCTGCTTCATAGCTGTAAAAGAGAGAACAGGCAGATGGTTGTATAGGCAACTGGGGATTGTACAGGCAACAGAAGATCAGCCTGGTGTGACCAGTGGAAAGTTGCAAATAGGAAAGGTGCTTTAGCCTTTTGGTGTCCGGTGTAGAAATAAGCAATAAATGCTACTTGTGCTGCGCCAAGAAGACGACCTTGATGCCCTTGCCCTCCTATGATAAAGTACAGACTTCAACAGTGCCTTAAAAAGGGGATTGGTAACCAAAGTCACTCAAGGTAGACACAGAGGATGGGCCTCTCTTCTGGACATTGGTGCTTCCCTGCCAACCTAAGGTGGCCATCTGTGAGAAACTGCAAATTTGTGACCTCTCCCACCTCAATCTCTTTGAATATTGGCGTTTTGGAGAGGAGTCGGAAGAGCAAAAGGAGGAATTGGTGTCACCCAACTGACTCTGTGAATGGCTGGATGTGAACAATAACAAGGTCTGCATTTCGTGCAATAGTCCAGAGATGACAGCATTTGACCAGGACATGCTGTTCATTGGGTCTCCGCCCCTCTGGGGCAGAGGGTGCTCTGGAGGCCCAAGCCAGCTCTTTTTCACCCCCTTTGGGTGGCCACGTCTCTGTCCAGCCCAAAAGAGATGGGACAAAGGTGCATCAGCAAGATATGCCCTTACCTTGACTTTTCACTACCCACTTCACCACGTGTTTTACCTCGATGTTCCTGTTAGTCATTTCAGCTTGCTATCACTGCTCGTGGAGAGCACACAACACCTTCCACATCAGAAAACAGCCGCTGTGCCAGGCCCTCCCTGCTTTGTTGTGAGCACCACACCAGCCTGAGGATGGACATCCATCATTAAACCCACAATCCCTGCTCTGCCTTGCACACCTGAGCAGGGGCACATCGCTCTCCTGGCTGCACCGTGCAACTGTGGAGCGCTTCATAGAGGACAGACAGGTCTGTGTCCCACAGACTACGTCCCAGAAGTTAATGGGCTCTCTGCAGTTTGTAGACACTCAGAACACAGCCAGAGACTTCTGCATCACGTGAAATATGCTAGCAATATTTTTATAAAGTATGGGAGCAAATGACTTTGTTCTCTTGCTTATTGTCTTGATGTAGATTTTAATGAGATGAAATGGCACAATCCTAGATTAATTTAGTGTAATGATTTTGATGGTAACAAATGGGGAAAATGGTACAAGCACAGTCCTTTATAATTAGACTGCAATCTTGTGCTTTTCTCCAAATGCTGCAGCCTGTTGCTGAGCAGCAGAATAATTTCTACTTATAGAGACCTGAAATATTTTTTCAAGACACAAATCAAAACAATTTTCTCTTTCAGCCTTTCTTGTTTCTAATGTTTTTCAATTCTATGCAGCATTACTATAGTTATTTATAAAGCTTCTTAGCTTCAATCAGCCCTGCAAAAGCATTTTGGATATTGCTCAATACATGCCAAAACATAAAATACTACTAAAAGTGCCCATCAAAGAACTGCAGCATTTGCTTAGTTGTTGTGGACAGTATTGATTTCACTGGAAACTGTGAAGCTAATGATTTATATAAAATCACTAAGAGTGACTAAAATGTAAGACTGAAATGACAAAGAAAAGTCACTGTTATGAAATTGAGACAAGTGATTTCTATAAGCACCCAAAGAAGAGCAAAAAACCACTCCCAGCTAGTTTCAGGTATCACAAATGTTACTGCAGAGAGCTCATGAAAGGATGGTTCACTCCTGTCAGTGCATTAGCAAAGGTGGGGTTGTTTTAAATAAATTTGAAAATTTCTTTTTAATGTCACTTCTTTCTGTTTATGTTTTAAAAAACTCATATTTTGAAACATCTTTTTCTTTGAGTCTTTTTCTCTTTCTGCATGCACTCTTTACTCCCTTCAATAGTGCAAATTTCAAAGACAGAAACATGAAAAAACACAGGAAAGCATGAGAACGGTAATTTTAAAAAACTAGTTGAAAAGACCCCCCTACACTAAATCCCTGCCCTCCTTCCTTACACCTGAACTAAGAACATGCAGATAAAAAAAAAATAGAAATCAATTTTTGGTTGAAAAAAACAAAATGGTTTAAAAAAAGTGGGGGGGGGAGAGTGGAAAATGTTCACTTTATGGAATTTTTTACAATTTCAGGGAAGTCCATATTTTACTGATTTTTGTTTTTCTATTCAAATTGTGTAAGAAGCACATTTTTTTAAACTATCTTCTTTTCTTTGTACTTAGTGGTGAGCCCAGACACAGCCAGCTAATCAGAGCCTGTTCAGCCAGGCACTGCATGCATTGTAGCAGTTGTTTAATTTGTAAATCTGACAGTAAAATAAGTTGTTTTTTTTTTTTTGTCAGATTGGACAGAAAGGACATAAGAAGGGCAAAACACAAGTTTTCAGAGAGACTGCCAGCAAGAAATTCAAGGGCAACCCTTTCACTGGAAAATGTAATCATTTATCATCAATCCAATTTAGATTCTGTTGAATATTAGGAAGGAACAGTCATTTTTATTATGTGGAGACAAAGAACTCCCTTCAAATTAAACATTTACATTTAAAAACAATAAGGAAATTACTGTGTCCACCCTATCTGTTTTTAAGAACTCTTTCACATGATGTAGCACCAATTTACTGTAAATGAGGGATCCTGCTTTTAAGTGGCTCTTGCAAAGGGATGATGGTTCTGCCACCATTACTAACCTTGCAAAAAAAAAAAAAGAAAAAAAAAATGTTTTTCTTTAATGTGTTTGCAGCTTATGTTTCAAAAGTTTTAGGGAATCTGATGGCCGTGAGGGATCTGTGGGTCTTAGACAAGTCTGTCTGTCCGAATAGACCACCGACACTGGCGTTTTCTGGGTTATCTCTCTACTGGCTTGAACTGACTTTTAGTTCTAATCATTATTCAGTTAATAAGAGAGAGAGGTTGTTGTTTGGGTCTTTTTGCCCTTCTAAAGCTTCTGTGGAATTGAAATTTGCTGCTGTGCAGAAAGCCCACATAAGATGTATTCCTTAATTTTGTATTCTTGACTTCCATCCCACTTCTGCCCTGCTCCGAGGATTAGCATGAAATTCTGTTGATGCATTGGCTTTCTGCTGATCTTTTCCTTATGGACAACCCTTTTGAATAAAACTTTTGAAAATACAAGCAGGAATGGTCTCATTTCAAGGATCAATGACAATTCTAAAAGGACTGGTAACAAATTCTTCTCAGCTGCTTAACTGCACTACAGAGTAGCTGAACCAGTGACTCACTTCAGGCTACTACTTTTTGCTGAATAATTTTACATGCAAGTTATCTTAAATGTGACCTACGGTCTCCCAAAGCACCCCAGGCTCATCCGCTTTTATATTATAAATATCCTGTTTCTTGAAGACAGCATAGTTATGCAATTTTTGAACCAGGATGAAAAAAAAAAAAAAAAAAAAAACAAACCCAACATTGAGACAAACAAACTGCAAATGCAGCTGCTGTATCACTGGGAGAAACCTTACAAAAATGGGCAGATCTGACCATGTCAAATGTGAGGCAGTTGTTTACATGCAGGGTCTAAGGACTAAAATTTCGCAGTGGTAGAAACTGGAAGTGCTGGCTTCCCTTTCCGAATGTGCATTTAACCTGCAGTCTGTGTTTCTCTATATAGAAGACATTAGCATGTTTCTAGCCTCAAGAAAATGATATAGGGAAACTTGGATACTCACTGCAAATTATTTCCTAACACTACAAAGGTCTGGGATTTTTTTGGCACCAAAGTACTGCTATACTACCCTGTAATTTGCCTCTTCCTCTCAGTAATTCACAGTGACAGACTTTTAAAGAGAATTACATCCCCCTAAGCAGTTTCCTATGCTCTGGAGATGGGCAGGACAGCACAGATGATAAGGAAACATGACTGAAATACAGACACGGCTGTCCTTGTTGTTTGGCATCCACAGAGAAATAGGTGTTCAGCCTTTCTTCTAACAATGAAAGAACACCCTGGGCTCTCCATGCATTTTATTTTTGAGGCAAAACTAGTACGTTTGTGAACATGCATGAAAGTGGAAACAGGTTTAGAAAATAATCTTTGAATAGACCAGTGTTTTCAAAGGCTAAAGGTTGCTGTTCCTGTGAGATCGGACCTTTAAGGCAGCTCAACGCGTTAGTAAGTCTGTTGTTGCTATGCAAGAACACTCTGATTATAGGCACATTTTTTATCCAGTCTCATCGTTTGCTTCTGTGCTACAAAATTATAAATTAGAAACAATATTGCAATATGCTTTTTTAAAGAGCTTCAGAATAAGAATTCCTACTGTCACACATGGCTGTAGTAGAATAAAAGCTCTTTTTGAGTGTCAAATCTGCTGGAGAGTGAGAAGAATCTGTTGTCTTTTAGGCACAGAATGGTTAACACACAGCCTGGAACATGCCATAGATATCTTCCTGAAAAATCTGTATGTCTATAGGGAAGATAACTGTGTACTTTTATGACATTCATTTGTACAAAGACCTTTCATGGCTGTGAGAAGGAAGAAAAGGAAAAAATTGCAGATATCCAGAAGCCCATGTATGGCAGTCATATGCATTCATTATTAAAGAACTATTAGATATTTTGTGTCATTTGGCTTGTACGTACCCTATAAAGAGGAAATAATATCACAGTTACAGATGATGCACTGACATAGCTCTATGCACTTCCATGGCAGGACTTACCATTTATAAATTGATAAGACAGGTCAGACTCTAGCTTTAAACCTTATCCTTCCTTGCTTCTTGATCTAGAATGATACAGTCTTTCCATTATGCCAGCCAACTATCCGAGAGAGCGGTGAGAAGTGCAGCAGAGAATTCATAACTAGCCTCTGTGGCTCTATTGCCAACAACCCTTTAATCATCAAAGATTCTTTCTGAAGAAATTTGGATTTTGCCCATGTTGCAGAAGAGGAAGTACCTGATTCTGCTCAAAAAATTTATAAGCCCGTGTGTTATAATTTATTTTCCTTTTTCTTACAATTTTTTTTCATTATGCGGCTTAACATTCAAATGTGAACTTGCTTATGGTCAGACACACTGTGGGTTGTATTGCAATAGCATGAAAAGGTCACATATGGGAAAAAGGAGCAGGACTGGTGCAATGGGCACTGAAGCACCTTCCATGAGGAGAGGATTAACAGGAACCTCTGAGACAGACCTCTGGTTTCAGATGGAGAACAAGAAGTCAGGCTCCCAGGCCCAGGTCTGTTCAAAGACTCTGGTGCATCATGGTTGGTTTTGAGGTCCTTGGTCCTCCAGAGTTGAATCCAGGACTCTGAATAAGCTTCTGCCATGGGGAAAATTTGATAGAAGACAGTTTGTTTGAGCGAGGAGATGTTTAAAAGTTTGCATGAACAAAATGTTGAGCCTCATCTCCCAGGTACCTTATTCAGCTCTTCACTGAAATGTCTCTATTCCAGATATGTAGCCCAGAAGACTGTCCTGAGGGTTAAATGCTTTTACCCTTTACTTCAAAAGGCTAAGAAAGTCATATTGCTAGATTTCTTTTATGTGGCGGATGCAGTGCAAGACTAATCTCCTTTTTTTGAAGTGCTGGAGTCCTCAGAGCCTTGATACTAGAGTGTATCACTTACACCAAAGGTTAGGCAGGGCAGATCTTCTGTTGTACTATTAATGCAAAGTTCAAGAATCGTGGGCTAAGTTTTGACTGTTCTTAGCATACTATTCCCCTCCTTGCTCCAGACTTAGTGACCAACTGAAGATAAGGTACAAAAGGAGCTGTGACAAGCTAGAAACTAGGATTTCTCTTCTTGAATGAGTGGATCTCAAGCCAGTCTTTCCCTGACCCACATATATTTTATTTCAGTTCTGTGTCTTCAGCTGCAAACCGCCCTTCTCCTCTCCTCTCCTCTCCTCTCCTCTCCTCTCCTCTCCTCTCCTCTCACATGCGGACAGTTTAGTCTCAGCAGGCGCATCAGACTGAAAGGGACCTCTGCAAGTCGTCTGCTGCAACCCTCTGCTCAAAGCAGGATGAACTTTTGATCAATGTAAGGCTGATCGGGCTTTGTCCAGCCCACATTAAAGTAGCTCCAAGCCTCTGTGGGCAGCTTGGTCCCTTTCAGAAAGTCACGTACTTCTTGGTCCTGTCAAGATGCATTAGGTCTGCTTTGGGACTGCCTGCCTCCCTCCTTGGCAGGAACACCTAGAGTAAGATTCATCCTGTGTAAAAGCTGGATGTCTGATCTTGACCTCAGAGGCCTTCAGTCTGTGACAAAGAAATCAGTGCTCTTAAAAGTGAATTGTGTGCCACTTCTCTCCACTGATTATAGAGGTTACAGCCAGCAGAGTTCCTATTTAACTTACAGAAGAAAGCTCTTTTCCCAGGTTCGGGGGGTTTGACCCAGGCCAAATGAGTGGAAGACGGTGAGCACTTCAGCTTGCTTGAGAACAGAATGTGGGCAGAGACATAATTCAAGTGGGCTGAGAAACTTCTAAGCTATTTTGGTGGAGTAATGCGGCAGTAAATTGGAGGAGAGCATGTCAGGATCAAAGTTTTGAACTAAAGCTGGGATTTTAAAAAAGACCCAACTGACCCAGCATTGAGCTGTAGTTTGATTCACCATGTTTAATTAAATGACTTTTAGTCACTGAAGCTCATTTCTTCTCTCAGCCTCAGAGGCACAGATCCAGAGGGAATATGTTTGCTTCAGTTCTCTCTTTCAAAGATTATGCTAAAAAGATCAGGATAGTAATTTAGAAAGGTATGAAGCAAACAGAACATGTGAGGAATTTACTTCTAAGAAAATCAGGAGGTCAGAAATTATCAGAAACTCTTACTCCCTAGCATTAAAATAGTGATAAGCAAAAGGTGCTGTTCTCCAGGCAGCAATGTCTAAGTGGATCTTTCGAAACAAAGAGGTTTCCACTTGTTTACTCCATCTTCTTCAAGCTGCTTACCTGGGGTTATATCCTTTTTTCTTCTGCAGCTGCCTTCTCCATGGTCAATCTTATCCCCGAAGATCTCCTTTGTCCGCCATATCTTGCATCAGTCATTATCCCTGTGTTAGAAATTGCTCTGTCCTATCTCTTGTTGTATTTCTTAGCCAGCTTATTTCTTTTTTGCTTTTGTTTTCTGCTCTGCCTTTTCCTACTTTCCTGTTTCAATCTTGCCCTTGATGAGCTCTTGTCTACCTAACTATCTTACCCAAATCCATCCAGATAAGAACTCCCTCTGGAAAACCAAGACTCCTCCTGCTTGCCACTGTCACTATGGTGAGTGATGGAGTTATTGAAGCTGAGGGCTGTTTCACTAGGACCCTAAAATTTAGAAGCAAACTCTGTGAGTGGGACTAATATTTCCTCTCTTGCAGATTTTTTGAAGTTTAATCCCTTCACTCTACTCTTTATCAGTTATATCCTCCGGCTTTCTCCAGATCTTTTTCTCTAGCAGTTCCTCCATCTCTTTTAAGGCTGTGCCTGCACAGACAGCAAAGCTTCTCTCAAACTTGGATTGGTTTGAACATCTGACATCTGAACATAACACCTTCTTTCTTTGAAGCATTTCTGTTTCAGAGCTTCACCTCTGACCCTGCAGCAACACTGGGACACTGCAGGAGAGCAGAGTCTCTCTACTCTGTGCTACACTTTCCACTTTGTAACCTGAATACAGTAAGAGCATATCCCAGTCTTCCTGGGTTCATGTAAAAGTCAGGTACAGAAGTGAAAAAAGAAGCTGCACCTTCGTTTTTTTCCCTCTCTCAAATGCAATCTGCTTTGCTCAGTGTGGGGAATGGCCCAAACCCTCACATCCATTCCCAAGGGCATTCTTCAGGTGCTAGCCTCTACCTTTATTCCTACAGACACATTTTCTTGTCCTGAATCCACTCACAGCAAAAGTTATAAAGGAAAAGGCTATCTCCAAAAAATACTCTGGGGGAGGTTTCCCCAGTTCTTGGAAAACAGAGCACCAGGCCTGTGCAGCATCACGTGTGGCTGCTGAGGAGCTTCTGGCCCTGAAAGAATCACCTGGATGTGATCAGGACAAATGTGCCAAAACCTGTGTTGTGAGGATATGGACTGAACGAATGAGAAATCACTGCAGACTGAGAAGGACTTGACAGTTTGTTCAAGAACAGCCTTTCAGCGTGACAGAGACCATGTACCCCTAGAAGGAGAGAGACGTCCGAAGTGGCAGTACGGGATTTCTCTCTTCCCTCATTGTACTTGGACACTGAGTTACAGCACAAGCTGCTTCTGTGGATTAAAGCTAGTGTCTTAATTGATTCCTGAATAACACTTAAAATAGGAGTTTCGATTAATTTTGCCTTCCTGTTGCAATTCTAGTCAGTGCAAGAAGTTTTTGTTAGTGGCAGGCTTGCCTAAGGCTGTCATTCCTAAAAACCCTTCAACAGTCTTCAGAAGTAACTAGCATTCACCAGAAGGCAAACTGCACTCTCTACAAATGAATGATGTTAAATGTGTCAATGAATTTAGGTTTGCAAGAAACCACTCAGGTCAATCTCGGGTCCACTGCAGTGTATATATGTATCCCCCCTCTAATGGTATTCCGCTTCTAAAAAATACTTCAATTTCTTCAGTCCCCCTAATCCTGTTAAAACTATTCCTGAGATGTAACCCCAGATGATAAGAAAATTTCTATTGTTGTTTAGCCTAATTCATTCATCACTGAATTACTCCTCTTTATGCCACCACCACTGTCTTTGGGCTTAAACAGTCCTTTTCCCCCATGGTGTTTACAGATAAGAGCTAAAGTCACTCTAGAGAGATAGAGTCACTGGGCTGTTTTAAAGAGAGACTCCTGTACCCACTGTGCTCAGGATGTATTTAGACACCTAACATCTGGGTCTGTTTGTAATTACATCTGCCTCATGCTCTGCAGGAGCAAAGCAGGGAGAAGAACAAGCATGTAAAAGAGCACAACGGTCATCCCTTGCAACAGTTCGGCTTTTGTACTAGTTTTGTGCTGCTGCCAGGGATGTTTCTGTCACTCAGTTTGTGGCTAAGGAGGATTTCTGATGCCCAGGTCAGATAGGTGCCTTTCGGCCTCCTGCCAGCAGCTGCCCTACTCTGCTTTCCCACAGGTTAGCAAAGTATCTCAGATCTGGCTACACCAGCACTGTGCGCTCCAGCAGAGCATTCCCTGTTCTTCTCCCGAATGAATATGAACACTCTAGTATCAAAATACCCCATTAAAAACCATCCTGCTCAGGACTTGTTTAACCGTAGAAGTATTTTAACTCACTGGAAGCCTCCCTGTCTTACCTGCAGTTCCCTCAGGCGCCAAGAATGCTGCTGTGCCCATCTTGGACCTTCTCCATCTTTACAGTTGATGCTTTGCTCCTATATGAACTCTCTTACCCAAGAACGAGACAGAGCCATGCTCACATCTTCTCATGATCTGACCTATATTCTGTACTCTGAGTTCTTGTAAGACCTGCTTGTAAGGCTGGGGCTCCCGCAACAAGCACTGGGACTGTTTTGTTCATAAAATAATGAGCTTACTGCCTCTTCAGCACTAGGGGAGTGAGCCAGGTATCCCCCTCTATAACCTTCCTCCCCCAATTAATCTCACGCTTTCTAGGAAAATAGCACAAGCAGTGAGGGATTAGCTGTTCTGGGCAGGCAGTCTCCTCTTTCACAGCCAATGCTGAAGCTCTGCCAGACTGCAGACTTGGATCCAGGAGAAAAGCAAAGCTCTAAGCCTGAGCTTCCGTAGCCTCCTGAATGCACATCACCTGCAGCAGGGAGCTGCCAGTCCTGCTACCTCTCCCAGTCCAGTGCCTCACCTCAGCACATGTTTAATTTAAGGAAGTGCTTACTTCCATTGTTACTAAGAGTGCTTGCACGCTACATTACCCACATCTTTCCCCAACAGACTCACCATGTTTTCAGAACATCTACAAAGCAACTTTTTAAAATTTTGGTTTCATCTTGAGCAACATCCAGGCCACCTAAATCCCACGAAAACTTCTCCTGCCCCCTCAGTTTCCTCTGCACAACTATTTCCATCCCCTGGGACTGTAAGCTCTCGCCTTCTTTGACCAAAAAGAGTCCCTCAGGCCCATAGCTGTCAGTCAACCTTCCGAGCTACCTAATTGATTAACAAAATGAAATTGAATTGTAAGCAACTAGTCTCAAGACCAGTTCTTAAACTTTTTTAGACCCGTGGAAAGGCTGATGAGCAGCAAGCCTGCCTATTTCTTCACACAGCCATGCCAGCTGGTCTGGAGAACGACGTGGATCTCATCTTGCTCCTGTTTGTGAGCCCGTGACAGCTACAGTCCAGGCTCATCTCAAATACACAAGTAATTTTAAATCATGTTTCATAACTTGGGATGCACTTTGGAGAAGGTAGATGGAAGAGATGGCAAGAGGAAGCTATTGTTTTGCCTAGCAGAGGGGAGGTGAAAGGCAGGCCAGCTGTAGGTAATCATGGTGGAAAGCTGCTGCTCTGCCACTTTAGAATTGGCACTTTACGACTGGGAGAGACGTTTTTTCTATCCTGCCAGCTGGAGGATCTTGGCAAAGTGGTTATGTTTTTAGAAGCTAAACAAATTCATCCTTCTTATTTTTCCTCATACTTTTGGGTTTTACCTCAAGAGGTTTGATCTAAAGCTTTTTATTGCATCTGACTAACAAAAGACATTAAAAATGAAAGAGGACACAAGAAAAATAGGAAGAAGTACAAGTGTTCATCTGTATTCTACAAATCAACTGCTTTTTTAAC
This sequence comes from Pampusana beccarii, assembly GCA_013399365.1. Taxonomy (NCBI): domain Eukaryota; kingdom Metazoa; phylum Chordata; class Aves; order Columbiformes; family Columbidae; genus Pampusana; species Pampusana beccarii. The sequence goes on along the minus strand of VWYH01072610.1, from coordinate 615,917 downwards.
ACATGAAGTCTAAGTGGTTCTGAATTTATTTGTTTTCCATTCATGAAAATAAACAATTTTAAACTGACATACAGTTACCACTCCAATTTATGTTCCTGTAAAAAGTGCAGAGCTTTTGGTTGTCTTGTAGCTCAGTACATACTCAAGTGCGTGCAAATAATAGTTATTATATTTATAATACTCTGACAAGGAGATCATCCTCCCATGTCTTCTCCCAAAATTCTGCACCTCTTATCCTTAGTGAGCTTTGATGTGTGGTTTGAACTTGTGGCATATGACTACTTGTTCAGCAATATAGGGTTAATTCTAGTTTTCTATTTTAAAAAATATATTTTAATTACTCTATTGTTTTCCTCTGGAGATTATACAGACACAATGATTTTCTGACTAAAATGTGTTGTATATTATACCTACATCGGTGTGATTTCAAACCCTTTCTTTCATGTATTCCACATCTGCAACACAACACGCTGTAGTCCCCAGTCAGAAAAGCACATGCTGAAATTTGAGCATGTGCTTAAAAGCAATTTACCTAGACTGTGCTCAAGCACACACTTTCATACTAATGTGTTTTAATAAGCCGACATGATGAATAGTCTAACTGCAATGTCTCAAAACATCAGCTCTCAGGAGAATTAGGTCATGTAGATTTACAGAACTTCAGGGAAAGGAAAAATTTACAAATTCAATTTAACCTATTACACAGACCTTCTTATTTGTTTTAGAAGAATGCGGGATTGGAAGATATTTGCAGGATCAACACATGCATAAAACTACTTCACGGATATTTGAGTTTGAATGTTGTTTTTCAGATGACTGTGGTGCTTCCTCCTGACCTCAGAGCCTTTGAAATAAAATCAAAATTATCTTGCATGAATTTGTCAGTGAATTGAGAGGGAGATACTTCAAAAAGAGCAACACCCAGAATTTGACCTTTTCAGCTGTACTGAAAACAGCAACCACTTTGTGTTACCAGCTATTGTGAAATTAAGGTTGAACAAGTATGGACACTAAGAGTTTCATTTTAAGAGGAGATGTCACACCCCCTAAGAGATAGGACCAAATTGCCCAAGTCCTGTGATGCTGAGAGCTACTCTGCAAGGGCCTATTTAAAACTGAGATATGAATACATCAGGGTCGTGAAGTGCTTGGAGTGATTGAGATTTAGATAACTGCTTTGTCACTTTTGCTCTTTTCCAATGAAAGCACATTGCTGCTAATTTCCTTCAGTTTTCTTTTCATGCAGCCTTCATAACTGAAACAAATGGAGAGAAAATAATAAAAAAAAACCAAGTGTGTGTGCTCTGTCTTCCTTTCTGGGTCTTCGAGGGCCCCAGCAGTGTGATGTGGAACGAAGATTTCTGTGCAGTGAATCCTTTCCTACAGTTCATGTCATCAAGTTATCTTCATCAAAATAAAAAACTCTTCAAAGCACAATTGCTAAAGACATAGAATTTTATTTTCAGAACAGAATGAAAGATGTAAGTTTCACTAAAGACTTTTGTCCTGAGCTTGTTTCAAAAAACTACTTCACTGCAAAATGCTGCACTGTCTGAAGTGAAACAGTATGAGGAACACAACCATATTGATCCACATCACTTCAATCTCAAACATAATTTTTATGTTTACAAAGCATTTTAAAAAATTAGTCTGCTGCTATTTTTCATGTTCTGAAAAACAGAGTATTTTAAAGTTTTTTAGTATTAATATTTCTGTTGCCTTGTTGACACTAAATTAAACATCATGTTTATACCAGTTTGATTTTCCAAAATAAATACTTCAGAACCTGTGTTCTGCAGGAAATACCTCATCTTGGGTTTTTATTCGATGCAGGATGACAACCGTACTTTTCAGTATTTCCTGGAGAATGAGCTGGTGGTAAAATGTCTTCTGCTTTACAAGAAGGGTGGCGATAAATGCAATAACAGGTACTGTGTATTAAGTAAATGCGGTATGAAATGTGGTTTAGAGTCCCAAAAAACGAATGGTAATGTTGCCCTCCTAACAAGCAGAGAAGTGATAAATTTGCAGCTTGAATTCAGTGTCCAGGAATAAGACCCAGCAGGGCAAGAGGGAGTTACGGTGTCACAAACAGAACTGTCGTGCCAAGAGGATGCACAAAACAAGACTTGTTTCCATCAGCTTTGGGAGAAGCTGCATATGAGAGGGAAGGATTAGTTAAAAATGAAGATGAAGAAGTAGTATTCAATTAAAAAAAAAAAAAAAAAATCCCTGAGAGCCTAATCTGCTTTTCTAAGTCACTGCTAGAGCCAAGGTTTGGAGCGAACTTGCTGAAGCTTCAGCGCTGTGTTGAAGTACTGTGTAATTGGTGGGGATCTCTTCACCTCACTGGTGCAGAGCAATATGCATTTATACAGCTAATTCTGGCTGGGATGAGAGGGAAACCTCTTCTGGGAGATTCTGTTAAAATGATAAATAACAGAAAAAATTTGTTAAATGAATGAAATGACTGATTTGGTGTAATTAGTTCTGTTCCAGATAAGGCAAGTCACTGCTTACTATTTTATCTATGGCTTTAATTACTGAACTATGGCACATTTTCATGGGGTCAGTGCTTTGGCTCTCCATGCCTCTTGCACCTCCCGACTCAACAGCTCCAAAATCCACTCAAGCACTCTTTAATGCAGATTTAGGGCTTTAACAGTGGAAATAAATCACAATAATAGAAGCATTTAGCACTCTATTAGATCATACATCTTGAAAAAAATATAGTGGGCTGTATTTAGTGGATAAGACTGTGTGGGTCTGAAAAAGGTTTATAGAGTGTCCGAATCTGAGGTCCTCTATGATGCTTCAGGGAGGAAGGTCCATGTGGTCTTGGGGTGTAGGAACAGAGGAAAAATAAACTGAGTAGTGAGGCTGTATTACCTGGCTGTATCCAAATCAGCTGTTGAGATCCCCTAAGCAGGAAGGATGTTGAAAAATTGGATGAGATTCTCAAAGAGACAAGAAAATGATTACAAGATGTAAAACATGTCTTCTAACGAAAGACTCAAAGATCTTAATCAGACTAAGTTATAAAAAATATGCCAGGAGATGACTTCTTCCTTGCCTGGCCATCTCCACCAGGATCAGAACATGGCTTCTTCAGCCCAGCAGATCAAAGTGTTAGAATAACTGGAACAAATAGTTGAGAGCTGAAATAAATCTCAGGTTTATAAGCTGAGGGCAATTTATGGCTGGAAATAACATATCCAAGTTGCTCTATGTTTCCCTTGAAATTTTTGAACAACTACTGTTGACTGTCTAGAAGACACAATCCAGTTCAAATCAGAATTAGCTGACCTTCGTTGTGTAGAAGATCAAACCCTAAGTTTACTATGGTGCCTTTTAAGCTAAGAAGGAAATGGGGGGAAAGGCGAAGGCGAAGGCGAAGGGGAAGGGAAAAGGGAAGGGAAGGAGAGGAGAGGAGAGGAGAGGAGAGGAGAGGAGAGGAGAGGAGAGGA
>VWYH01072610.1:437152-611776 GCA_013399365.1 Pampusana beccarii | reverse complement strand
AAGAAAAGAAAAGAGAAGAAAAGAAAAGAGAAGAAAAGAAAAGAAAAGAAAAGAAAAGAGAAGAAAAGAAAAGAAAAGAGAAGAAAAGAAAAGAAAAGAAAAGAAAAGAAAAGAAAAGAAAAGAAAAGAAAAGAAAAGAAAAGAAAAGAAAAGAAAAGAAAAGAAAAGAAAAGAAAAGAAAAGAAAAGAAAAGAAGAAAAAGAAAAGAAGAAAGATTGGGTTTTTTTGGCAGTTTGCATGCAGAGCTGAGATTATACAGGTGCTGGACATTTACCTTGGACTACTTGTCTATTTTCCCTCTGTGGCCCGTCAGAGAAATGGCATAATGACTCATTTCACACTCAAATACATCAGAGGAATTGTCCCATAGAAGTATTACACTCACTGACCACAGATGGAGCCTGACTGGCTGGCTTAAATTATCTATCATGCTGTTAGATGATTTATTTTAAGTGTTAGATGATTTATTTTAAGTGTGATGAATGCTACTCTCTTTTCTCAATATACCATTATCAGAGGAATTTTTAGATTGCACATTTTTTTTTAGATTAATCTATTTGAGACAAAGAGAGGGCTTTAATATTTCAGTAGAAGCATGAAGGTGCTTTCACTCCGAAGATAATGTTCTGAGGCATTATGAAATGTGAATGATACAAGGCTTTTATTGCTGCTTCTGCTATTAAGTTACATGTCTTTTTACAGTGATTCTGGGATGTATCATTAACTTCAGCAGAGCTGTACAATGTAATCAAGGGAAAAGTTTTGTGCAAATATTTTACATTAACTTTCTTGAGCACGGTCTTACTTTCCTTGTAAAAAACGAACACTGTCTTCAATTGAAGCCTTCCCTGTGAAAAGAATGCAAGATTTAGCCCTTAGCTATGCTGTAATTCTTAAAAGGATTTTTTTTCCTTGTGTAGTGTTAAGAAAGCCTTAGATACACCACAGATCTTGAACATGTGCAAATCAGTATGGACTTCAATAATGAACTCCATAAATGTGAGCAAGCTGAAACAAATCTTGTTATTAGTTTCAGAAAAAGGAATTTAAATAATATATTAAATGGATCTGCTTTGTTGTGAACTTTAACAGTGATGTTACTTGAGATTATTTTGAGAGCTCAAGGAATGTGAAGATAGAGGGGAAGGCTATGTTTGTTGGTCTAGATTCTTTGGAAAGGACTTAAGCCTGGTTACCATCTTAATGTGTCTTGCATTCTGTCTATGAGAAGGTGACCAGGTTTAATATCACTCAGAAAGTGCCATAGCCTGGTTTTGTGGTTTTGGTTTTTTTTTTTTTTTCTTCTTTTTGTTTTGTGAAATTATGAAGTCTTTCACTTTGAGGTGATTGGTTTCAATCTAGACACGGTTTGTCTAAATAAATGATGGTCACTACTACTTTTTGACTCTTCTTGATTGCCAGTGCGAAAGGAATTATTGGCTTGGGTCCATTTCCAAAGGGAGGGATGCTAACCCGGGTTGATGGGTATCGTATGGAACCAAATAACTACCTGCATCTGGAAACGCAACTCTTTGCCATGCACAGGTCTGTTTTCCCCACGGCAATTCTCACTGCATTCTCCATGTTACCACAGTGGATTGCTGAAACACTGTGGGTTTTCTTTTGAAAATAAATAAAATTACTTTCAAAAAAATTGTTCATAATAACGACTTATCTGTTCTCCTTGGCCTAGTGTTGCACAATACACTTCACATTTTGCACTGACTTCTTCAACACTTGCAGATTGGTCAGTGCCCCCAGCCTTTGCTCTCTTAAAATAATGTGATTTTATCTTTTCTGTGACAGATTTCATGTTAACTTCACCGGAGGCAGCTGGAGCATAAACTATGTAATATAATGAGCAAGGGCAGTATAAGGCCAGAACTGTACAAGAGCCAAAGCTTGCATAGGTTATTTAGGATCAGGATTTAAATATCTGACATGTATGCTTATATTTATGTCTAACACTACCACGCAGTTGGAAGAAGCAGTAGCAAGGCTGATATCAAATAATGAAGTCCCTTGTTTCTATGCTATACCACTTCTCATTGTGTACTAAAGCAATTGATAGTTGTTCAAAAATTGAATTATAAATGTTAAATATTTATAAAACATCATTATGGAAGTGTGGCTAGAGGTTCCACGTTTAGGGTTTAAATCAATTTTGAACTGGAAGCAAGGATGCAACTACTTTATTATGTGCAAATAATAGCATATTCACACACAAATTACAGCACTTATTCTTTCAGCACATGATTACTTCCCCCCCACCCAGTTCACAAATGAACTAATTAATTAATGAAAAAGTTAACACTTCTCCTAAGAAACTTAGAGCCCTTTTTCAGCACATTATTTATTTCCTGAGCAAGTTCATTGTTTAAATGACATCACCATATCAAATTCCTAGATAATAGTAAGACCTATAACATTTCTTTGAACTTATCCTTCAAAACAGTATACATGCTTTTTGTCCTTTTTTTTTTTTGAGATTAAATTTTCTTTTTTCATGGGAGCTTAAAAAGAAAAGTAATCCTTTTTTTAGAAAAGAATAAAATATTGGTTTGAAATTGTTTCATTCCCTCACCGAGATCAATAAAATCAGACCGTGGTGGCCCTCAGCAGATGTTTCTGTTGATCTCAGACTTGAACTGGATGGTAGATTTTGTGTCCTTTTTGAGCCTGGGTAAAGTCACCTGGATTTTTGAATTAAACGTTAGCCTGGGTAGAATACTGGTGTGGAATGTCCATTTTAGAAGTTGTGAGCAACGGCTCACTCTCATACTAATCAAAATAAGTGGCGTGCCTTTGGACATGAGGGAAAATCTGACTTTTGCGTGACTGACCTGCTTTGCTTAGGATCTTACCTGGCCTCCTTTCCAGGTATCTTTTCAGAGGTATCCTTTCGTTTTCTTCAGACATGAGATCTGCATCTTCCAATACATAATTACTCTTACAGAGAGAGTGCCTGTTTTCATGTTGGAAGTCTAACTTGTCTAACTTCAGTTTACAGTTATTGGAGCTTGACTTGCCTTTCTTTGCAAGACTAAAAAGCTCTCAGGTATTTTTTTCTGCACATATGCACCTACTGCAAGGACTCAAGTAATGTCTCAGTCTTTTCTTAAGTGAGGTGAAAAACAGGGCTTCTCAGATCTCCAGAAATTCCACATCCTTTAAATGTGAAGAGTAAATCAGCTCTTGTCATTTCTGTGTGCAGAAGTAAAATCAATGTCCTCTTTCTACATGCTTCATATATATAGTTTTTCCTAAATAGATATGGCAAGGATTATTTTGGATTTTTGTAGGAGCACCACAATAGAGTGCCCCCAGCGATATACAGCATTTTATGACAACACTGGAATTTGCTCAAGACAAGCTCACGTGCATATGTGACGTTGAAGAGCTGACACAGTTTTCTGCTTTTAGGTCCTGAGATAGCTCTTCTGCAACTATCTCTACTATATGTTCATGGTATTGCACTGTTCTAGAAATCCCCGGATTTAGCACACATATTATTTTTCCTTCGCGGAGGCACAATCTGTGTTCTTGGTTCTCACAAACCGTGTTTTCAGTGTTGTTAAAATTGATTTCATTGGACTGAGACCACTAACCAAGTGGTTCAGATTACACCGAATGCATGACTAGCTCTCTGAACTGTTCGTTCTTTTACCAATCCCTATTCCACTTGAAACTGGTCATGCAAACATTATGGAGCTTTGAGATAGAGTTAAATCTGAAAGTAATTTGGTCCCATCTTGTTTGAGTAATCCTGGACATACTTATAGCAGCAATGATGTTCTGTGGGAATGCTATGGCAACATCAAAATGTTGGCTGTCTAGCAGGCTTACTGCATCCTGTGCATGATCCGTGAATAAACAGAGGAATTTAGTTCCCAGAGTGTCAGTCTGGCACATTTCACAAGCACTACATTCACTTATTGAAAAAAAAAAAGTCAGCCAGTCATACAGAGTAAGTGCTATCGTGCCTGAGTGATAAATTTCCTGCTGCTAACCCTTGTATATACTAACTCTAACAAGCTAGGAATAAATCTTGCATGGTTTAATTCAGAGGGCAAATATCCTCTCTTTCAGATTTTTTATTATTTTTGTTTTCATCTGCCTTTTTTTTTTTTCCCCTCTGCATCTCCTTGCTATTTTCTGGACACATTAGTATGCTTGCTCTCACTTAGGTGTGATCTCTTTCGGAACCAAAGGTTGGAGATACGGTCAGTGAAGTACCAGGTTTTTGCTCAAAAGTCCAAAAGGGTTGTTAGTTCAGGGTTCAGTGCATAGGAACATGTTCATGTGGTTTCTAGTCTTCTGCAAATGACAGCACAACACTGTGTTTGCACTTAGTTCTGTCATGCAGTGATTTCTAGTGCCCTAAAGCGAATTTAAGCTTTATGGCCACCTATTGGTGTTTTTTGCTGTGTATATCTTAAAAAAGGAAATTCAAGGACATTTACAGGATTATGCTGCTTTTTCAGATGACACCTAAAATGAATGAGATGGGAGTAGAGTAGAGCTTATTCCATTAACAGCAAGAGTTCAGGTTTCCTAGTCACAGAGTGTATGCTCGGAAACTTTCTCTCACTAAGGACAGATCACAGAATGGTTTAGACTGGAAGAGACAACAAAGATCTAGTTCCAACGCCCTGCCATGGGCAGGGACACCTTCCACTAGACCAGGACACTCAAAGCCCCATCCAGCCTGGCCTTGAACACTTCCAGGGATGGGGCATCCATGACTTCTCCAGGCAGCCTGTTCCAGTGCCTCGCCAACCACATAGTGAAGAATTTCTTCCTCATATCTAATCTAAATCTACCCTCTTGCAGTTTAAAATCATTAGCCCTCATCCTATGGCTACACTCCCTGATAAAGAGTCCCTCCCCATCTTTCCTGTAGGTCCTCTTTAAGTGCTGGAAGGCTGCTATAAGGTCTCCCTGGAGCTTTCTAGATGTCTGGGGGAGATTTCTAACCTTGACTGAAACTTCCAGGAGATGTTTCTCTGTAAATTATTCTCATGGTTTATCACCTTCTTTGTTAAAATATCTGCCAGGAATTTTTAAGGAGAGAAATACATAACAAAAGGGAAAATATCCTATTGCTGCTAGGTCAGATGAGTAGGCAGGGACTACTCTTCAACATGGCAAATAAACAGTTCAAGCAGTGGATATTGGAAGTCTCCACAATCCTTAGCAATGTGGAAAAAGTGGGCAAGCACTAACAGTTTGCTGTCTCTTCCAAACCAAAAACTCTAGTTTTGAACCTTATATGAACTAGGTTCAAAGCCAACAATAGGATGCAATCCTTCATGAAACAGGCGGTACATGAGTGAATCTTCTGGCCAAAGGAAATGCAAGAAGTTGCAGACGCAAGTTTACACGGGTTCAGGAGAAAAGGGGGCAAGTAATCTTAGCCCACTGCCAAGACAAGAGGCTGACTGCACCCTCTGCCAAATCCTGTGTTGCCATCATTATGTGTGATCCCTTCCTTTTCCTTATGGCTTGCCTTTAAAGGAGAGCTGAACTCGGAACTGAAAACTGAATTCAACACCCTGTCTGAAGACCTTATTTATCTACATTTTTTTTGGTTCTGACCTTCAGTTAATACCTCTGGATAAAAGCTGACATATAAAACTAACGTCATGATAGAAACAACATTAACGATCATGAATGCCAAGTGTCTACACTAGAACAATCTGACATTCGTTAGAAAGTGTCCTAAAGATTACTGAAGCTTAAGGAAAAAAAGCTGCATCTTTTAAGATTGGATTAAAAAAAGTATTTTATATAAACAAAGGTGGCTTAAGTTCAACATATCACAGACACAACATGCTCACCACAGAAAGCCTTTTCTTGCATTGAAAAAAAAATGAAAACTCAACTCTGCACAAGGTTAAAGATTGTATTTTAATCACAGACTGAAACATCATGATTTACAAAACTGATGGTTAGATTTAAAACCAACCACTACATCTTTCTGTGGGAATACTCCCCCCACACCCTAGCAGACTAGGGGTTTGTGTGAAGAACAGAGCTGTTCACGTTTGCCTTTGGGACTGAACAGTGATTTCCAATATGATGACTGATGCTGCAAGAATTCACCTAAGATGCTTGTCAATGCATTTCATTTACCCATCTGGAAGTGGCTTTTTCTAGGGAACTCCGCTAGACTCATCAGAAATCCCAACCATCTTGCAGCTTTCTGTCCAGAGCCTTCTCTGCAGCTCCTCATCATATGCTACGTCGGCTGATTTTGTCCTTTCCTCATTGTAAAGGTAGCAGCCACCAGCTCCTTCCATCTCGGGTGACACTGCTGCATAGATGCTTGTAGAGGCTCCTTCCTCTGGAGTCTACAGAAACAAAACAAAACAGAACAGAACAAAACAAAACTAATTCAGGCAAGTACAGTAGAAGAATTACATTATACCATAAGACCTTACCAGGGTCCTTATGCAAACCTCAGGCTGGCAACGATAAAAATGCCACCTATCCAACTGGCAGAGTACACCCCATTTCTACATCAGTGCTAATTTGGGATAGCTTAAAGCCACGGAACAGATATATAGAAAACTCTGGTCCATTTTTTCAAGAGCTAGTCAGATGGAGCATACTAAATAATTGATTTAGTTTTCACAGCTAGAGCTAATAAACCCCAAAGCAAACACAAATATTAAAATCCTAGTTTAATTATTCATTTTGCAAGGATGAAAGGGTCTGTACTCTGCCTTAAGAAGATGAAGGTTATGCTGTGTGCACAATGTGCTCATTGTAACAACAATTTGACATGAGCAAAGGATCATGGAAATCATGACTGTAAATTAAGATTCCACAGTTCAATCCAAGCAGGCAGGTAAAACAGGGAATGACATTTTATCCAGAGCACAGTTATCAGAGTTCTGCAGTGTCATAAAGCAAAATGGCAGAACATCCATAATGTTTGATATATATCATGAGTATTAAATGAAAATTAGTAAGTGAATAGCTTAGAGTGATAGCTCCTTTCATCCCAAGGATAAGCAAAATATTTCCATTTTGCATTCAGCAGGATCACACAGGTATCACTGAAACTATTTCAATACAATGTTTTCCTTTTATTGAAGGGCATATTTAAAACATAGCATTTGGTGTTTTGTCTATATCAGTGATATAATTACGATCAATACCTGCTGGATAACAATGTGTAATTTTACAACCCTTGCAGTCATTCCCTGAGTCATTAACAGTACAATGCTGCTCATAGCTTTGTCTGCTGCACCTGACAGGATGTCTTTTTCTGAAGAACTCAGTTGACAAATGAGACAGTATTGAATAGGTTACCCAGNATAGATAGATAGATAGATAGAAATCTAAGTCATTTTAAGTGTTTTGTGACAAGGCGTAGATACTCTAAAAAACCCCAACTCCTTCGTTTTTTCACTGTACAATAAATACAACACAACTTATTAGAAATAATTAATTTATCTGATGCATTTGGACTCATTTTCAAGTAAGTTAGAGCCTTGTCACACAATCACACAGTAAGACAAGGTTTCCCAAACTGTGACCTCTCCAGCTGCTGCCAGGGCAGAGCAGCCCCAGCATCTGTGAAGAAAACACACTTCCTGTGTGGCCACAGGCACACTCCCCAAAAAGTGAATTGCTGAAGCAGGAACGTGCCCTGCAGAGGTACTTCCATGCACAGAGCTCCACTAATTCCATGCCAAGCCCTTGATCAAAGGTGTTCAGTCTGAAAGAAAACTACTGATGTCAACAGGCTGCAAAGAGTAGTAACACCACCGTATTTCCCTTCAATGGCCACAAAATAACCAGCTTTTACTATCAGCTACCACACAAAGACAGCATGTCCTGTTCCAAATGCCACCTAATGAAATAATATGATAACTCGGCTATTCAGTGGGCTGTTCTCTCAGCGAAATATCAGTCAGTATGCTAAAAAAAAGTCAGGTGCGGGGAACTGCCGGAATATTTTTAAGGTGACTGTACTGTGAGATGCTACCTAAAAACACAAAGTGCTTACCTACCTTAGTTTAGTACACCACTATCGCTTCTTCACCCTTCTCCATCTTATGGAAAATACTGCTATTCACATCCAGTAGATTATTCAAACAATATAAAGGAATCATGCATGCATAATTCTTTGCAGGATCGGGAAGACTCCAAAAAGCCGGAGTCCACGTGCTCACATAGTGGCTACTATCGTGATCAACTATGATGCAGTACAAAATATATTAATACTGTAAAGCAGCAGAACAATGATGAATACAAGTATTCATATTTTATGCAAATTATTCGGGATGACAGAGAGAAACCAAAAGCTTTAACGGTACTGCTGTACTTTACTTAAAAATCTAGTGACGCAGATAAACCATTACTTCATTGCTGGATGTTATGTTCCTGTGTTCAACAGCTCTCCAGCACAAACAAGTATAAATGTCAATGTCGATGACTCCAAAATCTTAATGACAACAGCTCAAAACTAAAATGCTTTAAAAAAATTGTCTATGAGCAGAATTTTTGTGTTTGTGTTCTTATGACCAGGGCTCTCTACAGCCTCAGAGATGCGTCTGCGTGGATCTTCCCCCAGCATCAGCAACACCTTGTGCCTTTGCTGATTCAATGGGAAAGTTGTCTCAGGATATATCAAGATTTTTATTCTTTTCAAGATATGTCAGGTAAGTTTCCACCAGAGGGGAATCTATTCAAAATGAAATAAAATACATTAATTAAAGGCTATGTACGAGTTGAAAGACGGTCACTAGTTTTATTCACACAGCCCTAGTAGCCCTTCACCAAACCATTTTCTATGGCAAATAGTTCTTTACTACAAAGAAAATATCGAGCAGACTCAGACAATAATAAATGTGCTTGCATGGCCACACTGTGACTAGTCTAGAAGCACGGTGACATTGTCACTGTCCATTAAAGTCAGCTTGTGTAACTTTTCACAAGATTCAATTTGTTTTTCATCCTGTCCCCCCTAATAGGCTGAGTAGAAGGTTCTATGCAAAATTCCTATTTAGTTTCTATCACTTGTTGCTAAAAGTGATTATCTAAACACATAAAGAAAAAAATACTATAATACATTAAGCAATTAGCATATCATATTTTAAGTTAAAGGAAAACAATTTTTCCAGTGCAAAAGGAAGCAGAGTTGAATATGTATGATTAATTAATTGTCCTATCCCATCTTCCAAGTGCTTAATTAATGCTGAAAGCTTCAGTGTTCCCTTACTCGAAGTTCTCTTCCTTGTTTTTGCATGTTTTCTGTTTTAATAAAGGTAAAAATGAAACCCTGGAGTGCCCTGGCCTTCCAGCTGGGTGGATGACCAACCTGTTTTGAGAGACTGGAACAAAAGCATATGGCTGTGATTTCATCTGTGAACCATGCCCGTACCCACCTTGAAAGCACTACGCACCCACCTGCCCACACACAGCCAAGACACTTTCCCAAAGCGCTGGATCTACCACAGATCCATGGATCAGCTGCAACACACAGACACACGCACACACGTCCTGCCTGTGTACCACCACCTCAGGAGCTCTTGGGAAGGAAGAAGCTGGCAGTGGGTTGCAACCACTGCAGCAACTCATGAGTAACTGGACAGGGAGCAAGATTAATTGTTCCAGCAGTGGCAGCCCCACTCCTGGTTGCCAAACTTCCTGGGAGACCTATAGCTCTTCTTTTACGACATGACAGGCTGTCAAAAGATGAGGAGGAACCATAAAGCCCTTGAAAAAGAAAACAAGCACAAGCAGAAGACTACTGCCAAAGCAACATATCTGACCCACGCATTGATGCCAATGGCCTCCCAGGAAGGAGAGCACCTGATCACAGGCCACACAAATCACCAGCCAGTGCTTCAGTACCTTGATCTGTTAAACCCAGGATATTTGTCATGATGCTCTATACAAATAGGAACAAGTTTCCATCTTTGGGACTCTGAAGTATCATACCAAAAGTTGCAGGTAGACAGGCAGCAATAATAGGTATTATTCAAATCACAGGGAGGATACTCTACACATTTTCAGAATTAACAAACAAACAAACAAAACAGTAATAGAATAATATATGTACATAGGATCAGTATATATATGTACAGTGTTTGTACATATATATGTACAGTGTGTGTGTACATATATATACAGTACATATATATACACTTTATTTTTATATATACACACACAGAGTACATATATATGTACAGTATATATGTGCAATAGGATCTGTAGCATCGTGTTCATGAATTGGTTGGACTTGTCCTAAGACAATACCTAAGAGGTATTACTATAAATTTTACAATGCTTCTTCACTCTTCAGTTACCAACTTAATTGTGCTGAACTCTTTTAAATTGGATTTTTGATCACAAATTATTATATTATTAGTATCTAAGCAACTAATTAATACCTTTGTCATAACCAAGTAAAACTGATTTCTTCTTAATTTTTTCCTAATTTAATTCTGCTTCTGCAGTTACTTTTACTTGTTACAGTCTTGATCACAACTTTTGCATTCTTTTGTAATTAACCATTTGTTTGCAGTATCCCTTCAACAGTAAATAAAGGTCTGATTGAAATTATGTATTTTTATATTGCTCATTTCGTGGGTAAGCTGTGGAAGAAGGAGATAAAAGATTGCTTGTGACCAGCTTATTTAAGCAAAATGGAGTCTATATACACAAAATGATGTTATTTTGGCATTTTCTATTCTCAAAGAAAAAGATGGTTTATTACAGAAGATTCGATATTTCTTTTTTTAAATATTTGTCAACAGTAAGTCATCAACATAGAATAATTTTCCCTCAGCATCAATTGGAATATTCTGGTCTACGAAAACTGGGACATATACTAACAGGGTTTGTGTTTTAGTTTCGTCTTTTTAAGACTTGCCAGTTAACGCATAACGCATTTTTAAGTGCCATATTATCTTGTCAATACTAGGTGCTAACGCTCACAAAATTTGTTAGCTGATGACAGCCAGTCCCTACAGCCACGTCACCATGAAATGTCACATCCTTTTTATTTGCCTGCAACAGGCACAACAGCTTAACTCTTTGGAAATCGTGTGTCTGCATCAGTTGTACATGATGGCTTGGTGGTGCTTCCCTTGTTAATCCATGTACTCATTCAGTCCCACCTCCACCTGCATTCATAGTTCGGAGTCCTGGGCAGACAGTATGGTGTATTCACCAGAAACCATAAGAAACTGGACAGGAAACAAAACAAACAAGCTCTTATAATTCCTCTTCTGCAATCCATTCGTTTTCCCAGCGCCATTTTCAATAAGTAGCAGCAAACTATGATAACCTTGCTATGTGTCTTAAACACAACGACGAACAGTTTGAATGGATGGCATGCACATATTTCAAGTTGTATTGGTTGACAGAGTCATCCATATGATCGAGAAAGCAGTAGTGATACAACCCTTGGTACCCAAGGAATACTTACTCTGGAATAGCTTTACCCACTGCTCCCTTGGCCCAGTCAATCAGCTGATTGTACTTGGATTGTATTTGATGACTTCAGGATGCTGCTATCTTGAGACATGGTAGGAGAGAAGGTTGGGCAAAGAGGACAGAGACCAGGAAGCAGCTGGCAAACTCAATGAACAACATTGCAGTTGCCTTTTGAGGGACAGGAAGGAGGGGCCAAAGAGGCAGATGTGGACCCAGGGCTGCCTGGCATGCTGGCAAATGGCTCAATGCTAGGAAGAACATATTAAAAGACCTCTATTCATGCAATCTGTGATGCAGAATACAATAAGTATTGGTGGAATGCCCCTCATCAGCAATATTAAGTAGACTGCTATGGGAACACTCATCAACACTGGTTTCATAATAGTGGTCCTACCTCGTGTGCTTGTCACACACCCTTCAGTTCATATGGAAAATCTACCCATGGGCTGACAAGCTGAAGAAGCTTTAAGGGCTTTTATTTTTAGCACAGGAGTGCACGGTGTTTGCCCTGTGGCCTCACTTTTTTGAATGGATGAGATTCCACCAGGCCATTCCTGGCTCAGGTAACAAGAAGACATGTCTCTGGCTAGTGACACATTTCCCAGGCTCCAGCTAGGAAGACACAGCAAGCACTGAGCAGGCCATCTTCTCAGGGTACTCAGGCACTTTTGCCAGCATTCCTTTACTTTTCTCAATATTAATTATTCTGGTAATGCTTTGCAAATATTAGTATTTTACTGACTTGCTTCTGGACTGGAAAACTCTGAATATCCAGAGTTTCCTGCCTTTTTTGTCTTTCTTCAGGAAAAACAATGATCATCTGGGATTCCTGAACAGTACTACACATATGCACATACAGGCTTAAAAAGAAGAATGAGAACATTAAACTACTGTTACTTGGTACAGCAAAGTCTTTCATCTCCTTGCTGGCAACTAATGGAGGGGAGACACCCAGTCCCCCTTGACGCACTGCTTGACTACCAAGAACAAAGGCAAACATGAAGCCACCGCAACACAGAACAGTTTGAAAACTCTCAGAACTGGAGTAGGTGGGATTGCATTCCCATGAGTACTAAAACAAACAAACATGTGAGAAACAAATTACCTGTGTTCCAGGGAACACTGATTACTGTGATCTGTGAACTACCGAATCATTTCAAAACCAGGTTACTTACGGGTGTAAGACTCCAAGGTGAAATAACAACAGCAACTGTAGTGTCACAGCCTTCTGGTGAAGACACAGCCTACAGGAGCTCACGCTCGTTGTGTACCTTCTGCAGTGTCTAGACCTCCTAACACGATCATTGCTTTGAAAATTTCAGCCAAAAAGTAATTAATTGGAACACTGAGGATCAAAACAAAGGCTAGAAAGGAAACCATGACGCAGGTATAAGGACGTGTTCAGCAACCTTTGATCAATATGGCTGTAACAGCTGACTGTAAGTCCTGGTGAGACTGGTGGCCAGGAACAACTGTCAGATCCCCAGGAAGCCAAAGCTGCCAAAGGTCTGGCAGCACAGCTTTTCAGATATCTCTGCCTTCACTCAAAAGCCCTGGTTTCCATCTGTGTTCTTTCTCTCCTCCTATTTTTTCCTACATGGCTCACTATTATTCTCTTTCTATACAATTTCTGCTCTGATTATAGACCTGAAAGAGATAGAGATGTTTTATTGAATATACGGTTCTCCCTGGAGACCCAGTCAGCACCATCAAATTAATTTCTCTTCAATTCTCAACTCACAGCAAAGAGAATTTTTTAATAAATTCACTCCATAATAAAATTCTTTAGATTCATCTTTAAAAGAGACAGAAGTTACAAACAGATACGGCTCAGTTAAAATGTGAAGCCTTTCTCCTGACAATGCTGTGGCTACAGAGAAATAATTTCTGAATCAAAGATATGAATATGTAATAAAAGACGAAACATTGATGAACTAAGAACACAAGGCAATTTTCAAATCAAAAAAATACCAAAATGTCAGAGGAAAGGAACTTTGATAATATGAATAATTCATGTCTATTCTGGGAGAAAGATAAGCTTTTTTTCTTGAGCATCCTAGCACAAGACACTGTAAAGACCAGAAGCAGAGATAGCTGGCAAACAGACACAAAGAGTATCAAATCCCGAGTCTCTCCTTCCTTTCCATTGAAACGAAATTTCTGGAAAGACCTTTCAAGGAAATCCAGGTATTCAGAGAGCCTGGGAAGCCCCACCTCATCTTCACATCAGCCCCCACATAGGTGGCTGGGAAGCCTGCAGACAAAGGAGGCCACAGAAGAAAGGAGCTGTCACCATAGGACTGCCAGGGTCAGATGGTAGCTCCCGGAGCCCAAGGAGCAGGCAGGCACCTGGGCTTGAACACCTTATTTACCACAAATCTTTTGGTGGAGTCAACAGTGGAAGTTTTCACTTTGTTTTGTGTCAGAGCAATGCCTTCTCAGAAATCCATTTGGACAATTGCCAAGCACCTCTGCTCTGAGGCCCTGGGGTGGCTTTTCTGTCAGACTCAAGACATGAGCAAAGGTTTTTACTGAGGAAGACAGTGGCCATTGCTCTGAAGTGTGCTCTTCCAAAGCAGCTGCTTCAGACCAAGCAGGACATCGTGGGTCATGTCAAATAGCATCAGACGCCCATGTTATCAGGCAACTGAATGAAGACCCGGTTGGCCGGCCAGCTTTTGGGGCCACACTGAAGAGATCTCCATTGACTTCAAATAGCAGCTTCAACAATGAACTCACTTGCCGGTCCCACAAAAATAAATTTATGTTTCTTAATTTCAAACTGAATCTCTGTCATTTAGAAGTGCAATATAACTTCAGTGACTTGAGCAGGAATGTTTGTGGATCTGAACTTTGCATCTTCTAAGCCGCTGAAATGAAGCACTAGAAGAATTACGTTTAGTTTTAAGCAACTTTCAAAATAGAAACAAGAACCCAACTTTGCATGACAGAATTTGAGCAGAGACTGGAAACTTTGAGTCAAAGTCATTAACCATAACCGAGTCCTTTGTTCATTTTGTCAAGCGCATTGGGGAAGATTACTTTGCCCGAAGGCCGATCCTTAAGCTCGCTTTGCAACAGACAGCAATGTCTTCAAAGTCAGAAGTGAGATATCGTTGCAGCCACTCGAATTACGCCAGACATGTTACCTCACTCAGCTCAGTAACGACATGCACAATTTGACAGATAGGAGCCTGCTGCCCCAGACATTGCATAAACATCCAGCCAGAGACAGCCACTTGCTGGAAGAACATCCAGTCTCTAGGAAGCAAGGCAGGCAATAACAAGACGAGAGAGCTGAGAGAGTACACATAGATCACAAAACGCTGACGCCTCTCTGGGGAGCGTGGCACTCCGTCTGCTTAACCAGCCCGCTGGAAACCAGGTGATGTCCCACAGGTACCTATTGCTGAGGATGCCTGACTTAAATCACTCAGAACTGTCCTGGCTGTCTTTACATAATCTGGGATTTTCTGCAACACCTCTTTTCACAGACAGGCAAAGTGATTTACTGAAGGAAATGTGCAGGTCAGGAGAAGAGATGAGGAAAGAATAAGTCTCCTAAATCCTAATCCTGATGCCTTGCGCACTAGGCTGTTACTCCTTTTCGGTGTTTGTAAAGGAAAATACACAATTTATTTGTTTACTACCAGCTCTATGGCCATAATTATGGTATCATGTAATTCAATACAATCTTCTTCATTCCAAGATGCAGACTGATCTATCATTAAGTAAGAATACTTAATTACAACTTAGTATTCATGCTAGACATATGCTAAAGAAACATCCTGATGTTTTTATTAACTATTCAGGGCTTCAATTCTACTGAGTTTTGAACTATTACTATCTGAGAAATATAAATAAGAGCACAAGACTACTCCTCCCTCCAACAAAGCTCTCGGTGACACAATCTCTTTGATAGGTAGTGGATGGAACATCTGCACCATTTAATAATATATTCAATTTTTTTTAGCTGAAAACACAATTTAAATGTGAATCAAAACGTGAATGGAACAAAATTAAAGAGGACTTAAAGTGACAACCAACCATGAAAGCTTTAGAGTTTTCATTCACTAATGCATTATCTATACCATTATGTGGGTCATCTTTAGTTTGTTGAATTCTTTCAAATGATGCCAGATTTCAAAATCAAAATGAAATAATACAGAGAAGCATAAAGAATTATTTACATTTGAAATGGTATCTGCATTTTTACTAGCCCCAAAGAACAGGAGACACAGCAAGGCCCTAAGTGCTGAAGAAGATGCTCCTGAGTGCATACACCTCTGAACAATTTATTGTATTACCTGTCTGCTCATGCAAGGTAAAATGTCTTTGCCAGCTTTTCCTGAAAATACATGACTTCAGGAATAAGATATATGGCCACCTCTGACTTGTAGTCCCCTACCATCATTTCTACTCACTTACTGTTTAACACTTGACCAGTCACTTTGCCCATAAATCTTGTTTTCCCTTCTCCGAAAATGGAAACTGACACTTACATCTCTGACTTTACGACTTTCTTACGAGGACTTTTAATTTTTTTAATACCTATAAACACTGAGGACAGGCATGGAGCTCCCAAATGTTTAAAAGATAACCAGAATATAGAAAACTTTTACTAACTACAGAGAGATCAAAAAGCGTAAAGACTGTAGAGAGCACAGACAAAATGAAATAACCCAAAATTACATAGGCCAGCAGCTATTTCACAGCTTCTACTGTTTAAAATTGCTACAGCCCCCGTTTTGCACCCCAAACAGCAGCGGGGCTATTTCTATCCATGGGCTCAGCCGGGCAGTGGGGCTGGGAGAGGCTGGCTGCCAGCCCAGCTCCTCACCTGCCCGCTGGAGGCTCTCGCTGAAACCAGGTAGCTCAGGTGAGAAGGTACAAATCCCTTCCTGGGTCACCATGTAAGGTCAGCAGAGAACGCTTCCTCTCCAGGACTCACGCAGGCCATGTGCCCGTACCAGCAAAGACAGGGAACAGAAATGATAAAGAGCACAAACTAACCCCAAATGGGTACAGAGTGCTACCTCTCTGCATTAACAGCATGCAAGATGAAAATACGCTTGGGAAGATGGAAGAGATGAAAGCAAAAATGCACTTTCCCCTAAATTTCTGATGCCCACGTTGCAGTGGCATGCTAGCTAGGCTGCAACATGTCCTGCTGATGGATCTGCTCCACACATTGCTCCTGTGTGGAAAAAGAGACATCATCTCACCGCACTTAACCTCACCCTGGGTCTCAGCCTTTGTTGCCTTTTCCCCTTCACTGACTCCAAGCCTTTCTACAGGACTGAAACACGATAGATCTGCAGAGGCTGCGCTGTCTGGAAGAGGTTTCAAGCAGATTGACAAATACCATTTAGCGCTGTCCATGCCCTAAGTGATCTGAGCTTCTGTTTTCTATATAGTTATTTTGTTTAAGTTATTGTTTTTCAATATTCCCCAAGCTGAGATTAAAAAGCCCAGACTAGAAGACAGAGTGGTGGAGAGGGAAATTCCCTCTCTGCAAATTTATGTTTCCTATAATTCCAGTTGCTGGCAATTTTGGCATTTAATATTGAATGATAACCCAAAAAGATGTAAACAAGGGGCTTAATTTAGGTCTGTCCCTAGTGACACACTACAAAGATGTAAAACAGGAAGAGTAGACTAATTTCCAATACTTATTTTAGTGAAAGAACAGAAATAGGTGACAGTGGCTCAGATTTTCTAATCTTATCTTTCTGACAGATACAGTAAACAGAAGTAGTTAGTTCAAGTCAGTAATTACAGATTATATGCCCTCGGTTTTGATGAGAATAATTTGCCCAAGAAGTTCGACATATTTGTGTTAAAGTAATAAAACCCTTTTAAAATGACAGTTCTCTTCATTTTAATTAAACTCATATTTCATATGGAAGCAACTTGTAAAAAAAAAGTAAAAAACCTTAGTCATCTCATAAACAAAACAACCATTTCCCATTTTCTTTCACAACACAGTGTTAAAATCATTGAATCACAAATAGATTCTGAAGCTATACGATTATGGAGCTGTCTACATAGCCTATCCTCTCAGTTACCCAAAAGAAGTACTAAATTTAAAGTCTATATTCAGTTGCAAATCGATATATCTACATGCTTCCTAACCCACCAGAATCAATGTGTTTTTAACAAAATAACTAAAAATGCAAATGCAAAGGAGGACTGAATCTTATTATTCGAATCTGACTTTTTGTTGTGTAGACAGAAAGTGAGTTTTAGCTCTGCAAGTAAAACCCATTTGTTTAAATTAGTCAACCTTGGAGCTCTTTACTGTCCACCAAGGAACATATCGATGGCTTCAATTCAGAAGACCCCCAAAGAACACGTATAACTTTAGACAGGCAAATAGTCCCATTGATTTCAGTGAGATTAGTCATGTTTCTAAAAGAATGTCAGACAAGATTTGAGGCATCATACCTTTAACTGCAGAGCTCATCATAGAGAGAGCAAGCATACAAGCTCTCAGCCACACAAATGCTTCTCAAGATCTGAAATGGAAGCAAAAAACTTCCACCTTGAAAAAAATTACTTACGAGTTTAAACTCATCACATTTAACCAGCTAAACAGTCTGAAAGAAGGGCAGGTTGCTACTCGTAGTGCCAAGGGGGGTGTTAGCCTGGGAAGGGGTGACAGTAGTATTCATTTGCAAAGGGGCAGAGAAAGGTGGTAGTTCTGGCCAGTGGATCAGACAAAGGAAAGCAGGGAAGTGGGATGTACTGAAAAGTCTTAAGTCCTAGTAAGTACCAAGACCCAGATTTACTGTCCACTGAAATTAATTTTTATATCCAGACTTATTCTGAAGGTCCTTTGTAAGCTTTCATTAAGGTATCAAATGGAGCCATTAGTTTGTGAAAAATGTCTCCCCTGCAAAGGCCAGGACTGGATTTGGTGACAGATGTGGTCCTTCCCCTGATCCTGTTTCCTTTGCCGGATGACAGAACTCACAGCAGAAGTGTCATGTTGCTGTACAGGTGACACGGGAACCCCCAGTCCTGTGTGAGTGGCTAAAGTGACTGTCCTGGTTCATGTCACAGGAAGAACTGGTTACAGTTCCAAAAATGAAATTCATAGTGGCATTTCTCATTACCTGAAGGAGGACAATGAAAAACTGGAAAGAAGAAAAATGTTTAATCCCTTCTACACCTAAAAAAAAAATTTAGAAAGTCTTCATATTCCTTTTATTTCATTCTCAGCTCCTGCCTCTGCAGAGACCTTCTGATACCAGACTGGTTAAGGGCATAGGTGGCTATGATCCAGAAACTTACATTTGCAGAATTATCAATAGCCAAAATAATGCAGTGAGAATGAATGTTTTCTTTTTATTAAGTGAGCCAGGAGAATTTCTGTTGTGCTTGTATTCATAGAGCTTTTTGGCTAAAAGGTTAGAGCAGTTGTTTAGAACGGGAAACAAATATCGCGAGGTTTTGCGGTTCGATAAATACATGTTACAGACTCTGGTGCTGAAATAATTTGCTTTGTTTAGGGAGCCCGCACTGAACTACACTCTTGGTAACGCCATTTTGCTACACAGCTCTGCTTGCCTTGAGAGTCCGATCAATGAGCCGTCCCTGCTCACTTGCGATGATACGCTGCAAACAGTGATGCTCCCGATGATTAAACTTCTGCTTCTCTGGAAAAAATTCTAGTTGAATTAATGCAGAACTGTGCTGTGGTTTAGTAACTGCTTTTAACTCATAAAAATATGGGCTGAGGTGTGAGCAGAGGCTTGGATACCAGTGCAGACCGCCTGTCCCAGCCCTCCCCGTCGCCTCGCCTGCCTGCCCAGCAGCTTGCTTAAAATTCTGCTCTTCACCTGCAAGTCTGCACAGCTCTGCAGCTGCCTATTGTTATTTAATAAGTGCTTCACAGTGGAATTGAATTGTTCCAATCAAGATTAGGACTCTGCTTCTCTAGGTCATATGCAAAGCATGTCTGCAGCCTAAACTTTCACCCATTTTTCTGTCTGCACTTTCATTATGCCCCATGACAGTCTCACAGATAGTCCCAGCTCTTATTTATTCCCTTTTTCTCCTCCAAAATTCCTAAATGCCTCTTGCCAGGCCCTCACTGCAACCTGACTGTGCATGGCTCCTACAGCAGCACACCAGGCACTTGTCTCTGTTGGGTCAGATCCTTTTTTGCAGCCCATATGCCATGTAAAGCAGGGTCTCCTCAGGGGCTCCCAGTGCAGCAGTGCCATTCGCTGTCCTCAGACCACACATCCACACCACTGAACCCCTTCAGAAACTAAAAAGAAGTAGAGAGTGGCCTTCAAAGCATGAGCTCTTGGGACAGATGGCTCTTACTGTCTCTGGAGCAAAGGAGCAAGCCCAAGCCTTTCAATAGTAAAGAAGGAAGAGGGAAATACTAGGTGAAAACTCGTCAACACTTTGACCCAGCCAAGTCTGAGACGACAGGACAAATGGTGGGTCTGCAAGCAGCACCAAGCCCGTAGAGCAGGGCAGAAAACAAGGCTCCTCTTGCAGCAAAATTGCAAGGGGCATTCAAACCGGTGGTGTGACAGCGTGCTGCATTGCCGGATGCATGGGGCTGCAGGGAAGAAGTGCGAGTGGGGTTGGTCTTAGGGTGTGGAGGCCACCAGCAGCAGCCACGATCCCTCCGGGGCATGAGCTGCTCCTGCGGCTGCAGAGACAAGCTGCAAAGCCCCGCTCCGCTCTGCAAACGTCAAGTGAGATGATGTGTCCAGTCTTCAGACCCTCAGCTCTGTAAAGGAGCCACAACTGAGAAGCAAGAGTGTCCCAAGCAGCACGCTTTTTTAATACAAAAACCATCTCAACATTTGTTTTTTACCAATTATATAAACTCCTTAGTGACCAAAACATAACTGACCTTTATTTTTAAACCTGTGCTCAATAAAAGAGGACTGCAATTGTTTGTGAACTTTGCGAAGTCTGTAACATGGCTTGGGGAAAACAAACCAAAACTTAATTTATATTTGTCTAATCCCTAATAGCTCTTGACAGCCTGTGGAACAAATAGTTTTAATTATTTTCTCCTTGCCGAATTTCAGGTCTCATCATTTAATAAAAAATAGCACATTACCGACAATTGGGATTAAAAGGACAATCATACAGTAGGAAAAACAATTTTTTACATTAGCATCAAACAGTGACAAATATGTCATTCTTGTTGCAGTCCTGTCCCAAGACAGCAGAACATTACAACTCCCCCATCAAAAAACACAAACAAATCGAACAAAACACACAAAAATGCCCTTAAGACTTTTTTCCATTCATCCTGAGACCTATAGCTACAGAAAACATCAATGTGATCCCTGCAATAAAAAAATATTCTAAAGAATTATCTCAGTTATTAATGGACAAAGTATGGATCTAACATACTGTTGTAAAATAAGTGCTACTTATTTGTTTATCTGAACTACTCATGCATGAAAATAACTCTAGAGCTAATCAATAAGTAATGACTGTATTTCAGGAGTAATGCTCTGTTCAGAGGAAAAAAGTGGCTGCAGTTCACAAACAACTATTGACACAATGAAGCACATGAATCAATGCCCACAAGAGATCTGCACATTATTTAAAATTTCTTCAGCAATATTTGCCTTTGTTCCTTTGTCCCAGTGTAATTTTTCCTGCCTGTAATACTGTGACTATATTAAAGGTTAGTGTGAATATATTAAAAACGGTAGAATAAAATGCAAAAGCGAGACTTCCGATGGATAAGTCTAACAGCCAGCAGTGCCGTGACTGTTACCGGAGCACTTGTAGCCACGGGACTCTGTGCAAAGCTCTTTCTTGCACAAGACATTACCAGTCACAAAATGATCAGGATCTCACCACTTAGCGAGACCCAGTATAACCCTGCAGGACTTCAAATTTTAAAGTCTTCCCAGGTTCTTTGTTTGGTGTGCAATGGTTGACTGCTCAGAGTAACTGGAAGCACGTGAGGTGGCTGGAGCTGGAGGTTGTGTGCCTCAACACTTGCTGAAGTCTCCCAGGGAGACAGATTTATCACCCTCTCCTAAAGTGAACTGATGAGTTCCCACTGGTCTAATTCTCTAAATAAAGCCCCTTGCCTTGTTTTTATCTCTCAGCTCTGTGTAGAGCAAGGGAAAAGCATGAACTAGTCCAAGGCACAAATCTGAATTCTCCTCTGTTAACACAGGAGAGAAAATAACCCATTTGTTCTCCACTTGAATGAATGAATACCCCAGATCTATAAGGCTCTCACATTTTTCTCTTTGAGCCACATGTGGTGTGAGATGTGTCGGGTTTATAGCCCCAAATTATGTACCTTTACTTTAGGTTTTAACTGCAAATCAGCCTGCTTACCCCAGAACAAACAACTGGTCTTTGCCTGGAAAACAAATAGACAACTTCATGCCTGCCATCAGCACACAGCTACTTGAACATCTGACAACAGTTACCAGCAGCATCTGACAGCAGGGAGAGATTTTCAAAGGAATAAATACCCAGCTGCGACTAGAAATCACCAGACGCAGGTGTCTTCTACAGTTCCGTGGAAGAAAATATCAGTTTTTTTAAATCACTAATATAATAAAATGGAGAAATGTGCTTTAGTTCTTGAAAAATGAGGCAGATTCCTCTTTTACTCTAAATAATTATAATGAAGAATGTACAAATAGCTGTTTTTCACCACAGCAGAAAACAAACAAACAAACAAAAAAACCGACCGACCAACCAAACAAACAAAACAAACAAACCCACACAACCACGAAGAGAAATTTGAAGAGAAAATAGCACTGAGGTACACGTTCTTCCAGAAAATGCTTCTCTAAGCAAAAATAAATGCACAAGCCAAGTAGGCTCTTTAAGTCCTTCTCTGAAAATGTAAACTAATTTCAAAGAAGATCACTCATGGCTTTTTTTCCCATTTATTTAGGCAAGTACAAGAAATTACAAAATGAGACAGAAGATTTTCTCAGCATAAACTTCATTTGCAAGTAGCAGAGAGTTGCTCACAGTCATGAAGTTTGCTTTTATGTAGAAAAGGAAATAAAATCTAGACAGTCCTCTGGACTGTGCTAACTGCTGCGACATTAAAAAAGTAAAAAGATAATTATTTCGAAACTATAAAGTGTGAAGGAGGTTCAATGAAATGGACATGAAAATATATCCCAGAATATATTGGCATAAATTAAAAATACACATAAAAATATGTATTTATGGAGTGAAGAGCAGGAAAGCAAGCTTTTATCCCTAAGCTCATGCACCTGAGCGCACTGCCCTGCCAGCTCTCAGTTTTCCAGTTTAATTTAGAGAAAAGGTTACTACCATCCATCATGTTACACAGGTTGTCAGAAAAGCCAGCTCTATGCATTTCATCATTAAGAAGCCCCAGTGAAGAGGTATTTTAAACGCCTGCAAAGGAGGTTAGCTGCCTACTTGCTAGCAGCACCGTAGCTTTGTCTTTTCTTCCAATTCAAAAGTATATTAACCAGAGGATAATTGCAGCTGTTCTCATCCATAATCTACAGTGACAATAACAAACAGCAGATCAAACGAAAAGGATCTTGCATTTCTTCCAAAATATTTAGTGCTTTGCATTTCATTAGAGCTATTTGTCTCTTCCCTCAAAATTCTTAGATATTGCTTGTGACTGAAATTAAGAGTGAAAGAATATTGTTGAAAACTACTTAATAATATATTTTAAACTTGCAAATCTACAGTAGGTTACATTTTTGTTTATGATTAAAAAGGAAATTAGACTTTTCATTAATATAACTTAGTATACGAAAAAGTTCTATGCTTGAAGGTAAGTGATATTTTAACATGAAAATTATCTAGTCTCCACAGACTTCGCAAAGGGACTTCAAAACATGAAAGGTATGCCAGGATGCTGCATTTTAGATACATCCATTTTAGATACATCCATTCTTCTATGATACGGCACTTTTAAACTGTAATAAGAGAATACTTGCAAAATCCTGTTATTAAATACCTATTATCTATGAAAATTTTACGGAAATACATGTTGACGGCGAAAATATGGAAAAGCAAGAAATGAAGTTATGAGTTATATGCACTTACTTAACAAAAGTACCTTCCATCTACCACACATGAAAATAAGGAATTTTTTTAATGCAAGAAAGCTCTTTACATGAAGAAATACCTACTGGCTCAAATAATCCAGCAATGCAGTGTTCTTTACCAGAGAAACTATGCACTGTTTACTAATTTCTTGAAGTGGTAAAAATACATCTCAGTGACATGATTCATAGACAGATATTTCCATCATAAATAAAAAAGAAACCCTAGAGGCTGCTGGCAGCAATGAAAGGTGAATGAGAGATTACTGAAATACAGCTAAATTGAGGGCAGCTTAAGAGACCTGTGTTTCAGTTCACCACACCATTTATTTCTTGACAGTTCAAATTTTTGGTATAATCCAAAGGATGTATTTTTAAATCTAGGCATCCATTCATATCAGAGGCCAAAGCTTTAACCTAGTAACCTGGAACATTGACACATCTTAGCTATCATAACAGATCCATGATCAGTAGTTTGCAGCAGGTATATTGCTCTAAAATACCACATCGTGGTTTAAAAGAAAAAGTCCACAAGAGCCAAAAAAAAAAAAAAAATTCAAATTTTAGAATATGCAGTATAATTTCTCCATAAGAAAGATATGAGAAGTAGCAGTGAAAGCACCAGTTCAGGTGAGGCAGACCTGCCATCACAAAACAGGGATGCAAGAATATCTTTCTTCCCTGCAAGCAAAATCCTGAAGCAAACTCCCTGTTCTGGACATTTTAGGAATGGAAGTCCTCATTGTGCAAACTCCTGCTAGTCTACTCTCAACATGGCCTGTTGGAGCTCCTCAGCTGACCTCCAGCAGGGCTACAGGCCTCCCCAAAGTCAGTCACCTCAACGGTACTTCAGATGCAAACGAGACAGTCAGGAAGGCCCAAGACCCAAGACTGGGCCCAAGGCCCAGTGCTTCCACAAGCAGCTCAAGGCACTGGGGAAGCACTGGGGAAGACACAGTCCCTTGCAGCAGCGTCACTAGTACTCCTTGCTGTCTGGCCTCTTTGCTGGAAGCAGTCTCTTGAGCACTGACTTCTAGAAGAACCCTGTGGTAACCCAGATTAGAAATTAACAGGGTAGCTGTGTCAACTATCTCTACAGGTCTGTTTACAATTTACCTTGGCTAATTTATTTTTAATAGCATGCACAGGTTTATCAATTGGGACAATAAAAGATCTAATTTTCATTGAAGGCTCTTCATTCTGACCCATAGCCCCATCTTCACTTTTCTTTTGTAAACAAGAGCCAGCATTGCTGGAAGCACAGTTCAATACAGCACATCAGCAACCAACTGGGAGAACTTTTGTCCAGAAAGGCAAGGATGGAGGCAAGTGCAAGAAGTGGCACATCTTCACCAAAGGTTTTCCTAAAGAAGGATTTGCTGGGTACTCAACACATTCAAAATCACAATGAGTGTTTGTTCAGAAATCTTTGCTTTTAGACACTTATACTGCACTGGGTTTTTTTCATTTTCAGCATGGGTGCAAAACAGATAAACCTGAAGGAAAAAAAAAATTCTAAATACAAAAGATATTCAGCAGGAACAGGAGACTGGAGGGACATCTGGGACATCTCTGATCTCCTCATATCAGCTAATTTTCTCCATAAACCTGTTTGAACTCCATCTTAAAAACAACAGTTTTCTTATAGCTACTACTCTGCAGAAGCCTTTTCCAGAACCCAATTCCAAAGATAAGAAACACATTTCTTATTTCTTTCTTATTCTTTCTCTCTTTCTCATTTCTCAAATTAAATACATTTCCAGTCAGCTTGCTCCAATTCATTCTTGTCTTGACAAAATTATTTCCTTAGAAGCAGCTTCACTCTGGTTTATTTTGATTAAAGGCTACTGCTAGCTATCATGATATAACTTGTCAACAAAGAGAGAAAAAAAAAAAAAGTTGTTGCCTAGATCTTCTGCAGTCTAACAGAAATCAACACACAAAAGATGTGTTGTCTTTATAGTAACAGTGACAGAACCAGTACCAATCTTTAGTGGGATGGTACCTGCTCACATCCATAAAGTCTAACACTGCAGATGTTTTCCTTCCAGCCAGAAAACTGTGGGACAGATTGTGCATCACAGGACGAGTGCTGCTTCTGAGCACTGCATGTGCTTTGTAATCCCCTTGGCTCCTCTGAGTAAACTGTTGTGTAGTGACCTGGAGATGACAAATCCAGGTACCTCAGCGCAAATACATTTTATATTTTATGACTTTTTCAAGAGGCTGGGAATAGATGAGTCACCAGCAACCTGCCTTTGACCCAGTGCTGTGCAGGGTGGCTTGAAACTCTCATAGAAGTTAGTCAGTCAAGAGACTGGGTGATGGATACCTTTTGCAGTGAAAACAGTGTTTCCCATGAGACAGACTTGCCCCAATATGAAGGGAGAAAACTCAGCACACCACTAAAAGCAAAACCAAACACTGACTGTGTATAAAGTAATATTAACAGGGCAATTATATTTAGGGAAAAAAAAAAGACTTTGTAAAACTATTTGCTTCCTGTCTTTCAGATCTGCTTGTTGAATGGATTTCAAGCAACATCAGCTGAATCTAGTATTATAAACATTTGAAGTATTTAGTACCTCTGGAGACCTGCAGGCCCTCTAAAGCAATTAGGGTTCACTGTATCTATGCCAGCCATAATCCACTTCCCCTGATAACAGGCATATAAAATAGGACACATATGCCACAAACCTAAACAAGGCAAGAAATATAAAAGGCCAGTCCCAGATCAAGGAGAACCTCAGAGGAGCGGGATCAGACACATAAAATGCTTTACATAAGGACAGTACTCCATGTGGAGTATGCGAAGTCAGATCAGATAATCCTTGCTACAAGAATACACAATAAGATTGGGAGCTGGATGGTTTTATGTTTGGGAATCATTTACTTGTTTAGCAGGTTCTGATCAGCTACTTTTATGCAAAGCCACTGATGAAGTACCAAAACTTCGTGATGATGGAAATAATCATCCTATATGCAAAGAAAAATGAGGACCTTATTTGTCATTACTAGTCATGATGTATAAGTGTGGTGATAACTGAACTCCTCTCTGAGAAACGACCAAGCTGCATTCACAGCTTAAAAATAACATTTGTATCTGGACAATATATAACCCTGACAGAAGAGACAAGCATGTTTCCCCATAGTGCCTTTTCTACATTCATTTTTAGGACAGAGACACCTGTCAAAATATACCCACAGCATGCAATTTTATTTTCAATACTCTCGGTTCCAAAAAACAATGGGACAGCTTTTTTCTCTCTACATTTTTAATCATCTTAGGATAGTATGCGACAAGTGGCAGATGCTGTGGAAGACTGCATTTTGCATCTCAAGAGCTTGGCAGGCAAAAATATTGAATAAGTCAATCAATACCACTCTTCCTGAGACACTCTCAGCCTCAGCATACTGCTGCCTGCTGCAGGGACACGAGGCAGCTGGAGAGCCATTGCACAATGCCGCTCACGGCACAATCATGAAAACGCAGGGCTGCCAGACATAGGGACTATTCATTCAAAAAGTAACATATACGCTAAATCGGATAAACCATCAATAAGATGGTTAGTTAAGCTTGTATGTTGGTGGCGGCTAGCTCCAAGACTTTGAGGACCAATCAAGAGACAGTGGGAGTAACTTATTTTTTTCAGACCATGCCTGAGCCCAGGACAAGCAGCAGCACATGCTTCCTATTTCAGTGACAGAAAAGTAGGTCAGCATGACAGGGCCAAACAAATACCCCTATAAGCCCCATCCCCGATAAGCTGTCCAAGTTCTCTCTTGTTTTACTGCACATTCCTCTGGTTTTATCCAAATCTTTTTCTGCGTATGGTCTGTATTCCCCGCAGAGCGCCTGGTCTGTGGTAACGTAACTCCTGTGGTTACTTCCCCTTTCCAGCACTCAGATGGCAACAGTCAAACCTAGTCAATTGCCCTGAAGAAACTCGCAGACCCTATTCACAGAGAAGGTTCAAATATGTAATAACATACAGAAGCAACTAATTCTGGACAGGTTATATTAATGACTTTGTGCCACATCTATGATCAAGTTCCTCCTAGAAAAATGGGGGCTAGAGCCACTGCACCAAGTTGCCTTCTCGTGTTTAGCTATCAAAATCTACCAAATCCCATGTATTTAGCTGAGAACATAATGAGAACAAAATGAACCACATGAACTAAGTCTTGCAGTATCTCAGTACCCTTTCTAAAATGCAAACATAAATGTTTAGGGCTGGCGATCATAATTGTTACAGTCACTACTAAAGCCAGAGTTATTCAAGTGGCTTCTGAATTGAAATATTCCAAAACTCACAAATTAGATTCTGGATTATCTTATTGTTTTAAAAAAATGTATTTGTTGTGTTCAGTTCTTCCTCAAATAGTGGGTGGTGCTTGCTTTCCGTGGTTCTCTCTTGTTACATATATTACACTATTATAAAGACATGCAGGGAGTACACACAAACACCAATGTAAACGCATGGCAATATCTATGTGATAAATAGCCAAGGCACATGATTGTGAAGATATATGAGATATACATTTCATAAGTAACTGTGATTTCCTCATCTGTGGCTGCCCACGAACACATTTCTCACTTACACGGGAAATGGTCTGATATCGCAAACACCTTAGAGCTACCATTTGAAAAACCAGCTTGATTACAGGTTACTTGTGCCCCAGGTATGTAAACACACCTTTCCAGTTCCTGCTGTCTCCTGTGCACATCCAAAAACATACTATCTTCAGTTCTTTACTAGCATCGCTGGTTTACAAAATAACACAAATTCAGTGTCTTGTACTTTGAGATGGGGTTCATCTTAACTAACTTTATACCTTTATACAGCACAGACATCTACAGCTGAGCTAGTCGCCAGAGGACCGCTTTGTCTTCCACAGGGATAAACTGGCATTTGAAGGACTTGATTCATCTGGCCAACTGTAGATATTTACCTGAGGATAAGACAGATCCAGCAATAGCAGTGCCTGTAAGGAGGCCACTGGACAAACAGCTCTGATGCAGGCATTCACATTGCAGATATTTATGAACTAGAAGCCATGTCAGAGGTGGCTTCCAGGCAGAGATGCTTTAGACCACTGGAAAACGGCATGGTTTTGGCTTCTTGGCACAACTTGGCATTTTCTGTCAACCTTTGAAAGCGCAGGTTAACCGTTAAAAACTCTGTCTGTGTTGTTCACGGAAGAGTTTCCTTACTTCATATTGAAAAGTTTTTTGGTCTTCTTGGTTTACTGGTAAATTAAGGACACTCACATTCACAGAGGGGGAAAGGAGTGCCTGTAAATCTCTAAAACCTCCTAAAATTAATTTTTCTGTAGTAAGTAGAGGCTTTAGCTGATGGGGCTCTGCAACATAAATATTATCAGCATTGTTTTGTTACAAAAACGTTACTCAAAAGAAGCAAAACAATAAGGAATTTAGGTAGGTCATCCCCATGGAAATATTAATTGATCTATAATGCACATCACGCCTGATGGCAAACTGTCTATGTGTATATATATATATATATTTATATATTTGAATATGCACTCCCACAACCTCCTCTTCTGCATCTTCTTACTTTAGTGGTCTAATTCCAAACTGCTGCTCACCCACAAGCTCAGTAGAAAGATTTTCCATGGGAAGCTAGTGGTCCTTCTCCTTAACTCAGTCTTACTGCTCTTTCACATGGAAGAGTGAAACTGGCTGTAACGCCTGTTGCTACCCTTGCTGAATGGTTCACTTTGGTGGGGGCTGGCGTGGTCCTCTCTCTTTCCCTCTCTCTCAAAGAGGTATCTAAGGGATACATTGATGAGAAAGACCAGGGGCTGCCCTGTATTCTGCTGTCAGTTGCATTATATTACTTGACTGAAAGAAAATGGAATTTTAATTATGTGGTGGATGTAGAACTTCCCAGGCATGCAACAGGAGTAGTGTGATGCTATAACCCCTAAACATAAAGATTATGGATCAAAACTGAAAGGTTAATGGTCTAGCTGAAATTTCAATAAGATTTTCTCCAGTTCCTCAACATTTCAACCTCTTTTTTGAGACCTTTACATTAGAGGCATTGCATTTACCTTTGTTTCAACCAACAGGAATCAGCACTGAGTGCCTGGCATGTGTTTGGTCCACAGCAAATTAACTTTCTCTTTCTTGTTTGTTCCATTTTCAACAAGTATCACTGCAAATAGATTACCATGCAAATATATTGACCAAATACATGGGCTAGTACTGCCAAGAAACATTGGCAAAAAAATGGATTGATGTAGAATGTCTTTCCTAAGTAACTCTGTCTTCTGAATAAGAAAATAATTACAGATTACATGATATGTGCTGATGTGCTAACAGCGGTTAAGCTCACATATTTTCACAATATCTTAACTGTTTACTTACTCTTTTCCCCATTACAGCAATACAGAGACTGTTGTGGTTTTTTTTTCCTCTTTTGGATACAAATTGAATTCTTTTCAGATAGAATGAAAGAATCTGTCTGAATTGTCAAGTTAAATCAACAATCCTTTACCACAGAGGAGTCTGGGATGAACCCCTTCCTACACAGTACAAATACCTGTTTTCAGTATGCTTCTGACCTGCCAGAAAAATGATACCACAACACTTAAGTTACTTACTAGTCCAAAAGTTTCACTCCAAAACAATTTCACAGAGAGCAAGCCTAGTTTTTTACATAGTGCATAGTGTAGGCTTAACCTGCGTTTCTTTAAACCATTTTCCAAGATAAAAAGGGTCAATCCTGCAGGCAGCATTAGGTATGGAGACAGCTTTCCTGTCCTGTGAACTATTTTGAAAGACGGAAAGCAGTCTTCTCATTTCACGTGGTCAGGAAAGAAAAAAGTAGAATAAAAAAAGCTTTTCTCTTTTTAACCAAATTAAAACTGTGGGACATGGCACGAGA
Source organism: Pampusana beccarii (assembly GCA_013399365.1). NCBI lineage: Eukaryota > Metazoa > Chordata > Aves > Columbiformes > Columbidae > Pampusana > Pampusana beccarii. Next base: position 581,343 of record VWYH01072610.1, on the reverse strand, counting down.
TGGATCTCTGACTGCGCACACTGCCTCACTTTTCGCTTGCTCCATGGCTGTGTTTCAGCCTGTCCCAACTAGCACCATCCAAGAGGAAGCCTGGGTGTGGTTTGGGGATAGATCACGCCAGCAGCTGCTACAAATAGGAGTTATTAATATAAACAAGAACTTCAACAGCCTTGCCTCCCTCTGGTGCACTCCAGCACAATCCCACCCATCTTGTGCTGTCCTGTACAGAATCCTTACCTTTCCGTGTATCATACAACAAGGCATGCAATGCAAATCCTCCGCTTTCCTGCCATCAAAACACTCTCCGGTAGCTCTCAGTGTATCTCTTAAAGGAAACATTTTGGCTACTTAGACTTGAGAAAACACATACAAAAATAATGACATCTTGGGACCAGAGGCTCAGTAGAGACCAGGGTCCAATGCTATGTAGGTATGCACTTCTTGCACTTGCACAAGTCAGTCTACTTTAGAGGGATCTAACCCTAATTAAGACAGATACAAAACACTCCATGCCTATAAGCCTTCTTATTTAGCAGTTAGAATAAATAAAGCAGCCAAGCTGCATCCGCATCCCCTGTAACAGGCAGGTCCAGGGTGCCTACACAAGTGCATGGATACACATCAAAGAAAAATACCCAGATCACCAGGATGTGGTAGCTCAAAGTGGATTGCTCAGTATCCTTCTCAGGCGGATCCCTCCAACTTTCCCCCTATAATTGTTCTATGGCTGTACAAATAATCACATATTTATTAGATGGAAAAAAGGAAGCCAGATAGCTCTGAAGCTTAAGTCCCTGTACCAATGTGTACAAAAATAGGACCTATTTAAAGACCACAGTTACTGGAATAAAGTAGATGATTTCCTTCTCTCTGATTTTGACTAGAATCCTGCTTTTGATCTGAAAAGCCTTTTGTAAAAATTAACTGCAAATGGCATGTTTCTGTAAGGACTTTTCATTTTGTGAGAAAATTCTAGACTAGCTTTATGTGAGGACCACACACTCACACGGACCGAAGATGTTGATGCTGATGAATTGCTGCTTTCAGCTGTAGAATTCAATTATTCTTTTTCTGTACAGCTGGTGTTATTGTGTGGTGATGTGTTTGTCTTCTGACACCTCGGGGAGGAGGACAAAATGAATTTTTTACATTCACAGTGCCAAAGGAACAGTTTGAATAAGAAATGCTGCAGTAAGACCTGCATGACTATGTCCTCTGGCGTGAATGATGAACCCAGGTTCTTTAGATCTTGTTTTCTAGCAGCACTTACATACTGGAAGCATTTATTTTAAAATGTTGTAGGAAAATTACACTAAAGGTAAGCCTATTTTGACAGATGAAATAAATGAAATAGTTTATATTGGCTGATAGAAATTCTAGCCTGTGTTCCTGAAGCCTTTCCCTTCACTTTTACAGGCCAGAGTGGTCACTAATCCTACTCATTTTCAGATTGTCAGTCAATAATCACTTATGTGGCACTATGTCTTTGGAAATGACAGCTGAGACAAGATCTGAAGCTCAGTCTTCCTTCCACGATGCCTTCTAAATACCAATCTGAGGCACCTGAAAGTACTGAATATTCTATATCTGATGGCACCTTCACCGAGCTTGAAAAAAGAAGGTTTTGGTGAAGTTTACAACGCTGCTATGTGGGAAATGTCTCTACTTCAATGGCATAATGGAGTCGTACAAAGCAGAACAGTCCCCGCTAGTGGACATTAATGAGAGTCAACATCTTTTTTCGCTCTAAGGCATTTCAATTGTGTCACGAGCAGAGACCATCTGGCTTAAGAATGAATATTCAGTATCTGTATCAGAAGCAGAAATACTTTGGAGAGAAATGGTACCTTTCCAGCTTCCAGCTTGGACAGCACCCATCGCTAAAACTGGTGTATTGCACAGTTGGCTAAACTGAAATTCAATGCCCAATGTGTGCCTTTTTAGGCTATTGTTATCTTATTAATTAGTTGTTGTTTACCGGTTTGGACTTTATCTCTTCAAAAAGATCACTTTATGTTAAGAATTCCTGAGGGATAACATATTCCACCACACTCTGCAGAGGACTATGACAGCTCTTCAGCTTTCATTTACTGAGAAGTCATAGGGATAGAAATAATTATTTTTTTTTGAGGAATAAACATAATTTCTCTCTTGCATGTGACAGGCGCAATCCTTATTTATTAAAAATATTGAGAAAACATTTGTAAAATGGAAATCTAAAGAATAAGTATCACAGCAGACAATAACTTTCCTGAGAAAGACTCAAGCTGAGAAAGAATGAAACCATCATTTCTAAAGGGCAGGCATTCATTTCACAATTTTTATGACTGTCACTGGATCCTTTAGCTTGGCCTCTCTTATTTCTATGGGGTGCCTCTCACTGCTGCTTGTTGGGGAAAAAAAAACCAACCCAAACTGATTCGGCACAGATTTTTCTGAGCTACGTATGAAGATCAGAAGACTATGTTTCATAGTTCCAAGAAAGTCAAGATGTTAATACTTTGAGTAAATTATATGTATGTATCATGGTCTGTTTACGAGACTGTAGGTTTATTTGCTTAAGCACCTAAATATCTTGAGGAGGCTCTGAGGCGGATGTTGAGCCGACAGCCTTGTCTGCCACATGTAGCCATTTCAAATTCAAGAAGCCCAGCGAGGGTGAGGGCCAAGCTGCAATCACTTGGAGGTATTTGACTTGAATGCAACTGGGACAAATGTTGGTGGAAATGCCTTTAAAGGTAGTGGAGGCTCTGCCACAATATTTTGGAATTAAGTCAAACAACATGTTGACTTTCTCCTGAGGGAATGTGATGTGATAAATCTGCGATGCATTTCCTCACCGGAGCTATCTGGGCTGTGTTTTCTCTCACGAACACCAGGTTGCAGTGGGTGAAGCAATTTCTGGCAGACATTTAGAAAACACATCAGAATACCTCAGGGTGATAAAAGTTAGTAAAGCTGATATGATTAGAGAGCTATCACCTCATTTTCACTACATTACTGCCATAATCCTAGAAGGAAGATTCATATATGTACACTCAGCAATGAAATTCCAGGGGAGAAGAAATCCATAATACCAACTATCAGCTAATATTATCAGACAACTGAATTTTCTTGTACTTGCTTCCTTACTTTTCTCACGGGAAATTTACCCTAGCGCACGAGACCAACACAAGACCCACCCAGGCTTGAATGCTGGATACTACAGCACCTGGTACAGTGCTTCTGAAATCACCAGGCTGGCTTTCAACGTGAGCTTGTTGTGGAGCTAAACATCACCTTGAGATGCGGCTCAGTCAGAGCAGAACAGGGCGTACCTATGTGATGAAGTGCTCCTGAATGTGAGAAAGGAAGGTGAAGTCAGTCCCGAATACATAAACATATCTTGAGCAAGAAGCAATAAGCAAAGAGTAGAAGCTGGAGCTGTAACTCAGAAGTCTAAGAGCGAGTGAGAAGAGTGACAGTAAGAGTTTCCTTCGGCTTATAGGAAAAACACATGGTGTTGTATAAAAAAATGAAAATATCAACCTCAATAACTGAAGAATTCAGTTATCCAAACCTGAAGTTATTCTGACTCAAAAAGCAACTGATGCATTTGCTTTTTGGGCAGTACACACACTGCACTTCCATGCCAGTCAGTATGTCTGTCCACCACTTGTAAGGCAGAATTCCTCTAGAGCAGTATCTCATCCAAATAATAGGAAGCGATCAGCAACTGTTGAGGCATTGCTATTAGAGCTGTAAGCACAAGACTCACTCTTGTGATAAATTCAAACTGATTTTAAGTGTGTTCAGTGACACCCCATTCAGTGTCTAAACATGGTCAATTTAATACAAAAATGTCTCCCTGGGCACACCAATAAAACTGAATGGGATTGAGTGCTGCAAACAAGAAGATACTCAATTTTCACTCTCAGACACAGAAATTTTGTGGCTCTAGAGGAAATGCTGAGCACAACCCAAACATCTACATGAAACTCTTATGTTAGCAAGGTGAAGTAAGTCCAACGAAAAAACACCACCATCCGAGACTGATATTTAAAACGGCAATCACAAGAGGTAAAACAAGTTTAATATATACAGTCTGGCAAAGCTGCATTCTGCTTCTTTAAAAATGCATTATAAATTATGAGCATTCTTATTACAATTTTATTGCAATATTCAAGGTGTACTCAGAAGATACTATTAATTTTTTTAAATACAGGTTTATTTGTTTGCATCTTATTTTACAGCCACTCTTCCAGCCTCCAGTTTCATTTCTAAAATTAAAGCTAGTGATATTTCCATATCAAAGTTTAAAATTAATTTGCTTTGTGGGACATGCACCTTGATCTGAAATACTTCATTTTAATTAGGACATTTAATTTTCTCTAATGGAATCAGGTTCCTTTCACTTAATCCAAAACGACTTTCTGAAAGAGTTATAAGCAGTACATTTTCTCAGCACAAGTCTTCTTAAGGCTTGTCCACGTGAGGAGATTGCACCTATGCAGCTGAACTGATTTCAGATTGCTCTACTTACACCACTACTATAAATGTTAGTGAAGTTAACCGCAACTGGGTCTGCCCCACTTCTGTATCGGCTTTATCAAACAGCTTTAAGTGTCCTAATGCTGACCAGGAATAGATAACAGAAAATCAGGTACCACCACCAGTATGCGTTAGGATGAAAAAGCTAAATTAAAACTGTCCCACTTCCCAGAGTACGAGTGTCTGGACCTGCAAAGCCTGGAGTATGGCCACTTCCCACCACCATGTTTGCACAGCTTCCTTCTTCCCTTTGCCCTTTTCTCTATAACCTGTTGCATACACATAGACCATGCCAGATCATGTCTGCTTCTCATTAAGAGGACCTACAAGACATTTCTGAGGAACACTTTGCATATTCTGGCTCTGTGTGTTCTGCCTTCATGCATGCACAAAGGCACACGGGTAGGTCAGGGCAGAGATAACCAGCACATGGGCACAGTGAAAGGCATTCCCTTTCCCTTACTGTGAGAGCTCGCTCCCTATATTTAAAATAAGTGTTTGTTCTAGGGAATGTCTATCTTTATCAATTTTGTACATCTCATCAGCACAGATAAATGCAATGAATACCGTACATTATGATAAACTCCAAAATGCCTTCAGCTGCAGCTCTCACAGTGTAGGGGCACAGCAAAAGAAATTATTTTAAAAATTGCATACCTTGAAAAATAGCCAGGCTGTCATCCATTTGACGAGCTTTACAACCCAGAAGACATGCTTGTAGAGCTCAGTATTCACTACGCCAGGGTCTACTACATTAGCAGTCACATGGCTTCCATTTGCAGTCAGAAGATGCTGTAGTCGATAGGTAAATAACACAAGGGCAAGTTTGCTTTGGGCATAGGCTCCATGGGGTGAATACGAACATCTGTATGCAGGAGAGAAAGAGAGAGGGAGATGCACATAAAAATAATCAGAAGGAAAACAGAATTGCACAAACATCAAATGTACTTCATTTTGCAATAGCCAGCAAACAGCTATACATTGAGTCGTCATAAGAAACAGCTTATCACTGGCAGGAATGTTTGCTGGAGTTCTGGTGATTATGCTGTCAAACACTAAGTCTGATTTATGGTGGGAAAAAAAATTACACAGTACCTGACAGAGTCTCTGTGTCAAACTCTTTAAACTAGCAATGCCAAAGCACCAGTTTCCAGGATATCATCACCTAGAGGCCCTCAAACTATTCTCCCCTTCCTCACTGCCCTCTTCCCACCCATACAAACTCTGTTCCCACCCAATAAATCTCTGCCTGATCATACTGCTCCTGGTTATTATTATTTGTATTGCAGTAAGACCTACTAGTTTCTGATTAAGGCTCCTGTGTCGAGCACGGTACAGACGAGCAAGGCACCTGCGCCAGTGACACAAACCAGATTACGCACAGCCGAAGAGATGGATAAAAAGATGGGGCAAGGACAGCAGCTGCAAGTGTAACCACAAGTTGTGCCATACACAGCCTTTAGAGTAAAGATGGCTGTTTAGGTCTTTGTCAAACAGGAGGTGCAACAAAGGCACCCAAATACTGGGAGTTGGGGCAAAACATTACTTGCCGAGTCTCCTGTGCACATCTCTCATGTGGAAGCTCAATTTGCCTTTCTTTCAAGTCAATCTTTCTAGGAACTGGTGTTAGTTGGCAGCAGTGTTTTATTTTTGTTCATTTTTTTTTGTTTGTTTATTTGGTTGATTAGGTTTTGTGTTTGTTTGGTTGTTTTTTTTAATAAGCAGGATAGATCCAGGCAAATTAGCAGGTATGTCGCTTAAAATGCTCCTCCCAACTGGGGCCTCAGCATCACTTCCACAAATACCTGTGCCACGATAATTCACTCTTGCAATTACTACAGCCTCTCATCTGTCCCTTTTTGTGCCTAGCAGAACCAAAGGTAATTCCTGACATTACGGACAGCTCATAGGCAAAGCAGGCGGAAGCCTAAAGCCTAAAGCAATGGGCTCCTGGGTGCAGCAAAACAGCTTGGGTCCCAATTCCCTTTGCCTCTGCCAGGGCCTGGGGAAGCAGTGCTGCTGTCGCCGATATGGAGCCAGAGGTTTGGGTCTATGGGGCAGCAGCTACTGCTGGTGGAAGGAGGCAGAGAGACACCCACCCAGCAGCAGGCCTCTCTTTCCCAGCTCTCTCCTTCCCCCTAATTGTTGTCCTGCTTCTGCGACAGCCGCAGCTACAGCCCCATCCTCTACACCTTCACCCTTAGTGCAGCAAGTGCCTGGCGTGCGGAAGCTCCTACTCTGCTGAAAAGTCTGACTTTGGTTTTCTGTGGTTGCTACGACATGCAAGGTTTTTATTTGAATGAATAGCAAATACGTCTCAGAGTTCTTTTTGTTATTTTCCTCTCAGTGAATACCTTATTTATAATATCCTGTACACTTCATCACAGAAACCCCTGGATACTAGCAAGCAGGCTGACTCTCTGTAGAGGTGTAAGGCTGCTGAAGCAATTTAACTGTTTGTGCCATCTGAATGGACTCAGAAACTTGGAGACACAATGGTAAATCGTACAGCTCAGCTACAGGAAGTAAAAGAAAATAGCATTGACCCTCCAGTGCATCTCTTTTCTTTCTTTTTTTTCTTTTTTTTTCTCCTGCTCTATTTTTGTTCAAGCAAGTCACAAACAGGCTACAAAAGCATTATATAAATTGAGAGAGAATAAAAAAGGACAGTTGACCATAAAAAGCCCATGCACCACCCAATGGCCTGAGCTATAACACACTGGATAACGAAGCTCCATCATCATAAAGTTACCGACTGTGCCTCAGGGTAAAATAGGCTATTTTAAGAATAAAGAACAATCACTTCATGAATATAAAAGTGACTCGGCATTAGTCAGGAAATGGCAGTTAGGTTTTAAATTCAGTAACGTCCGTACTCTGATCCGAGACACTCAAAATGTCACCTTATGCTTCATACATATTTCAACCCTTTTAACTTGAAGGACCAGATCCTCAGCTGCTACGAGCCTGCCTCGTGCAGCCATGTGGGACATCCATGGGAAGAAGCACTCATCCGAAGCCGCCTCCGGCAGCCAGCTGGCAACCAACCCTGGCACTTCTCCACCGGTGCCACTGTTCCCCCACTGGTGGAGAACACAAGCTGAGGCAAGGGACGTGCTTCCCAAGTTGAAATAGAGGGATCTTGCCTGGCAGGTGGCTGGCAGGGAGGCAGGGCTGGGGACTCCTCTGACTTGTTCTGCCCAGGTCTAGTCTGGCCTTCAGTAACCTTCAGATGCCAGGCAGGAGCACGGTGAACGCTCCCCATAACTTCCCATTCCCACATTTTGTGCGACTGCTGTTTTGACTTACCTTGTGGCAATGAAGCGTGAACTACAAGGGCCAGATCCTCAAAAGCCTTGTACTTTGCATAGATATCTATGTCAGAGAAACACGAGTGCTGAGAAGATATAAAAAGCTCTCCAATCAGTGAGGAAGCCTTTTATATCACAGCGCAGAGATGCAAATGATTTGCAAGGCAGCGAGGAATCAGACTTCAATAACATACTATAGATACGAAGGATATAAAATTGGATACACAGAGCAGACACTTTTGGCAGAACCCCTGGAATGATTAACTGCTCTGTTCCCATTTTCTCTGTGTGTGCTTTTTGCTTTCCAGGAAACTGACATCAATGGACTACATACGAGAGAGGAATAACCTGTGACACAGAACTGAGAAGGATTTTTGTTGAACAACTGTTTTGTTTGTGAGACCACATCTTATGAGATTCATGTTGTTTAAATGCCACATTTGAAAAAATCATCACTGGTTACTTGATGTCATTACATCCAGTCTTGATAATATGCATCAGAAAAAACAGAGCGTGTAGGCTCCTCCAGCTGTACCACAACTGCATCTTCCACGCACATACTTGTAGAATCACAAATTGGTTTGGGTTGGAAGGGACCTTAAGGATCATGTAGTTCCAACCCCCCTGCCATGAACAGGGACATCTTTCACTAGATCAGATTGCTCAAAGCCCCATCCAACATGGTCCTGAATACTTTTAACAATGGACATTCATAACTTCTCTGGGCAAGCTGTTCCAGTGTCTCACCACTCTCATATTAAAATATTTCTTCCTTATATCCAATCTAAGTCTGCCCTATTTCATTTTAAAACAAAAAAAATGCATTCCTCTTACACATAGAATTATCTGCTTTAAAGCCTATGCATCTAAACCTAGCCTCTCTCGGCGTTCTCTGCTCTGTATGTACATTTGCTACAACTGAATGAAACTAGAATTGTATACTAAAAATAATAACATTGACATTATACATTTCCACAATACTTTCATTTTCTGAAGGCTCTAAAAGCTTTCTGAAATGAAAGCGCATACAAGAGGCCAACCAGCCCAAAGCAGAACACAGCCTACCAGCAAGCTGTGCTGGCACACCAGTGCATGTGAAGGTGCTGGTGACGCTTGGACCTCCACAGACACAGGGTATTGATGTTTCACAGCGAGGCAGGCAGACTCTAAAGCAGAGAAACTCTACCTCCTAACTAGGTGTCCAGCCAGAAAAAAGACTGGTAGCTCCCAGCTCCCGGTGGTACATAGGCACGCTGGCCAGTCAGCTATAGAGCGAGGAGGTACTGGTGTTTGACTGGCCAGGGATCCATCCTAAATAAATACCGAGCCCACCAGGCTCAGGTACGCCAGACAGCACATCTGTGGAATGCCAGGCCTGTGCACAGCCAGCAGCTGAGAAAGTGGAGCAAGGTCTTGCTGGGAAGAAGTTCAGTGGAACGGAGGGGTGTGCCTGGTGTTGGTAGCCTAGAGAAGTTCATGCCCACCCACTCGTTTGAGTGGGGCTCTCTGTGGATCACTGTTCCTACCATAGAAAATGGTTCTCCTCTAGGGGATGCCCCCTTGGAGCATTTTGCCAAGTCGGTGCTGATAAAATAGGGCAATGCACAACTCACTAAATGGAAACTACAGGAGGAGTTAAGGCAGACAGGATTTAATTAGCTGCTTTGAAATCTGGCCAAGAGAGCAGCAATACACAAAATCTTCTTCGTTTTAAAATAGTGTTTTATTGATACTATACCAATGGATAAAGGAGGAGGATAAGGCAGGCTACGCATTTTCTGGTCAATTATTTTTTAGCAGAAATTCTTAGTTTGGGCTTAAGATATTTTGCAATATAAACTTAGAAGTTTGAATTGTCATTACAAAAATTAGGGAGAAGAGAAAAGGATTGTTTTGTATTTTTGCCAAAACAAAGTAAGTAAGCATTCAATTCCGGAGTGAGTGAGTGCCTTGTGGCTTGCTGATTTATTTTTTATTATTATTATTATATTATTCTTTTCCACCAGAAGCTTTTACAACTCATCTCTACGGTGCTGTCTCCTGCAGCAGTCTCCCTAGAATGCTGGGGCAATATATTTGTAAAAAAGAATGAGAAGCCAAATTTCAAACCAGAGCCTGCAGTGGCTAATTAGGTGTTTAAATACGGACTCAGCTGCTATCCAAGTTTGAAAATGAGATCCATGTTAAGCACGTCCCTTGGCAGCCAGTCTTACTGTGGTTTCTTTTCTGTTTGGCTTTAGTTGGTCCGTGTTCAGTAGATGTCTTTCATTCACACACAGTGATACCATGTTCAGTGAAGAGCATTAAGGCAGCTCAGGGCACCCACTGAGTAACAGGGGAAACAAAATCACAGTTTGGCACAGACGGCTTCCCCCACACCTCCTGTGCACAGGCTTTCACGTTGCTCTCAGCTTTTCCCCTTCCATTAACAGTCGCTTTTGCACTACACACACGTGGAAGAAGCCGATACAGACCGACCGAAAGACGGGTGCAGTGCCAGCTCCCTTTCCCTTCTCTGCCACATCTTGCTTCAACAAAAAGCTCAGAGGACCTGGGATCGCACTGACCGACACACAGCTACATTTAACCTGGTCAGTGCTGGCAGAGGTCTTCCTGACGCGGACTTCCTTCACCCCGCACTTGTCATCCTCCCCTCACCCATCACCACGCTCCCCAATTTCCAGTGTGTTAATTTGCCCAGAGGGCACAGTACACCGAGATCAAACTGCAGAACAACCCGATCACTGTGTGCTCCATTAAAAAACAAGTGATGCAAAACGTGGGTGACATGCTGGGGTTTTTAATGAAAGGCCACACGAAATTTCAATGTATGCCTCAGGATGAATCAGTGAATTAAGCAAAACACAGACTTGCTGTATTAAAATGACTAGAGTTTCCTTATGATTTATGTATTAATCTTGCAATACATCATCACCATTGCTTAGTCAAGAATTTATAAGACTATTATTAAACACTCATGAAGCTTTCATAGTATTGAATTTTCTTTCTCGAGGGAATGCAGCACAAGATTTTTCAAGATTCTTGATAGATTTTGCAGTTTATTCCAAAACAGCTACAGAAATATACTGCAGAATATATGTATGTCTTTTCTGGTTATCATAAGCCATTTCTTTCTCTCTTTCTATGATAAACCAAAGCCTGAGTCCTAAATATTGTTTATTAGATTTAAACAGATTTCCTGACAGTAGTACATATATTTATCCCATGAACACATTTGCTGAATCTCGCCAACTGTGATTTTCCCTCAATCAAAAAAAAAAAAAAAGGTAATTAGAATACGTGTATTACCACTGCAAATTGTCAATTGAAAGAAATAAACATATGCGTTAGTAAAACAAAACTAAAATCTAAAGTGTTAATGTATCTGCTTACACAGATTTTGTTACAGTTTTGTACAGGTGCTGTCCTGTCACCAACTGCTACTATAGGCTGCCGTATAGTCACCCATTTAGTACACGTGCCTGGGTATTTTGGGTGTTCACTGAATAACTACACTTCTTCCTGTACATTTCTTTCGTCTACCTGATACGTAGCCTTAAATATATATATATATATATATATATATACACATAACAGTCAAGGTGGCCTTAGCGCACACCATGTATTTGAATTTGAAAACATTGGTAGCTGTAATTTTAGTGAATAAGGATTCAAACATTAGGGTCTCCTAAAGCACTGTCACGACCCTGTGATGGACACATAGGAAAGGATGGCTACAAGACCGATAAGTAAAATTAGTAGTTCTACACAGATGAAAAGCAAACCCTTCATGTCCTAGCTGGTCGCACCAGGGCTACTTAAGCAGCCAGTGGCAGATGGCACTTTCAGAGCAGCCCACCTCAGCCTTCAGTTCTGACCCACAGACAAAGACCAACCACACGTGGAGCTTCCTCCTGCAGTGAGCCCCTTGGTGCCACGTGCTGCTCACACACAGCTCTGGCCAAAACCAGGCTTTCTCTGAAATCTTTCAACAGCGGTAAAATAGTAGGATGAGCATAAGGGTAGAGGCTCAGAGCTGAGAGCTGGTCTCTATAAAATGTTGGTGACGGTCTCACTAGCAGCAGCTGAGTTCTCGGCAAGTCAGTGACTCCTGCTTTGGGCTTAATCCACAGTTCAGTAGGAGGCACAAGCTGGAAGCTGGGTTGTGAGGTTTTTTTCAAGCCGTGCTTTCCAACTTTCAGCACTTTACTGTATAAATACATAGCATTTCAGTAACTAGCCCCTTCTTAGTGCTCGTAGGAAACGCAGAATGAACAAAAATTAACTTACTGTCTTTGGAAGACTACATCTAGTGAAGGAACCTAGAAGGTCTTTATTTAAAAAAAAAAATGACAAAAGGCAAAATAAGCAGGGGCTTGTCATTCCGGGCATTGCTGTCATCTGGGCAGAATCAATGCATCATTTTTAATTTGGCTGACCCCTCCTCCTAATGGCAGGAGGTGAGATGTCAAGAGACCTCCTGCTCTACCGATTGCTTTGCTGTGTGCAGCTCCATCGCTGTATGCTCAGCACAGCTCTCAAATGTATGAAACACGGACTAAAAGACTGGTCTTCTCAAAGTCTCACCACAAGCAGTATGTTTAAAGAAGTCTAATATTTCTGTTTGCATAAAATTGGCATTGATTTCAAATGTTTTCAATGTTTTTACATATTAATGGCACATTCAAGTTGCAATTATTTGAATTCCATTATTTGAATTCCATTCTCCCAGAAAATATATCTCTTCGTGAAGAATGATACAAATTGCCTCTTCTGAAGCATCATTTTTCTACAGTCAGTTCATATAATGAAGTGTTAAGTGGTATTTGAGCATAATGGTATCCCTTCATTCAATTAAAAATCTCCATCAAACAAACGAATGAGTAAACAAATAGAAGCAAGCAAGGTTTTACATTGCTGTAGCCAAGAAAGAGATCAAGGCTGCAAGATCTACATTCTGTGTCCTCATAACCCTTTTGAGTTATGGGGAAGCATCACTGCTATATAACATTTAATATTATCTCTTGGATAATATGGATCTTAGGTTATTGAAGATTGCCATGCATCTTTCAATATTATGTCCTGGATTATATCAAGAAGAGCTCTTCCACCCACTTCCAGAAAGCTTCCTAGTTCTCCTGCAATAGCGTTTTTAAGTTAAAGGAAGCAACTGGTCTTTTTATGGTTTCTTCCACCAGAAAACGAGTAGGGACATAAAATTGCCTAGCAAAAACTTGAATAATCCCAAATCTTATTTCTGTTTCAATAAAATAATTTTTAAACTAGTGCATATTTATCCAGACCAGCTGCAGATTCTAGGCTCTTTATTCTGGGTCTGAGAGGGAACTACAGTGTCTGGTTATGCATAATAAAATGCTACCACTTCAAATCTAGTGCAGTTCACCTATTGTGGTTAGCAGATGAAATGTATCCATGTATATTTGAAGATAATGCAAGGTTTCATTTTGTGACGGGCTGAACCCACCGCACTGCCTTGGAGTTGAGGAGGTACCAGATGTGTTCTGCAAGTGCAAATGTTCAACACACTGAAGGACTGGTCTGTCTTACCAGGAGAAACATGGCTTGAATGTACACAGAGACTGCAAAATCCTTTTTCCTCCAAGATGTCTATAAATACTGTGCAGAAAGTCCTACGCCATCACTCTCTGTCCACAGAAGCAACACAAGACCACCAAGTCTAGCACAAAAAATAATTCTGAAAATCAGGGGTTTTTTGTTGTTGAAACAATCTAACAACTTCTGCTTTTTCAAAGTTTTCTTATATAGTGGGGATATGAGTACCACAGCTTCAAATTGAGAGGTAAAACTGACTAAGTCCCAGTACATGAGCTAATACTGGGAATAAGATCATCAAGAAAGTCAACTATTTGTTAAAAACAGTTGTGAGAATTCTTGCCCTCATTTGGCAGACAGCTAAGTTAAAGAAGGAACACAGCTGAAATGACAAGTACAGGAGAGATTAAAATGTGGAAGTTTTCTGCACTCATTAAATGACTGATAGCCCAGACAGGGTAGGAAAGGCTTTTGTTTGTGTGAGACCGTACATCACCAGAGGCCCTCGGCTGCTGCCAGAAAATATGCAGGATTTAAATAAGCAGATGAAAGGGGCCTGTAAAAAGGAGGATCTTACTTATGGAACATAAACAAGTCAACTCAGGCAAGCAAAAAAATCCTGCTCAACAAATAACATACAGTGGCTCAAAGTGGTCCACAGTCAGCATCGCAAGGTGGTTATTTCAAAGTACCATAGGGGACAGCGACAGCAATCACTTTCTCTACTGTTTAGCCTTAGAGTTGTTTTTTGGTTTTGTTTTATAAATTTCCCAATACTATGTCACCCTGGAACACTCTAAAACAAGAGAACTGTAATGGAAAGCCAAGCATTTCCTAAGAAGGGGCATGACATGACATGGGAGCAAAGTGCATGAGATCTTTCCACTTGCAAACACAACAGAAGCAAGTGAAATCGGGCAGGTTTGGCTTTCCAGGAAATGGAACAGAGGTTTAATGTCCAAACCCTGAAAAACCAACACAGTCACAGAGCTGCCCTGCCGCAGCCCTTACTGAAAAAAGTCTGCTTTGGCAGACTGATCTTTGGTGGCAATTCAGGTACTGACCACCCCCCACCTTTGAGCTAAGAACCGAAAGATTTCATGCAAAAATAATAATATTTTAATTTGGACAGCTCTGCAGTGCAGTATTATAGCTAGCATCACCATCAAGAGCTCTTGAGCTTCTCAGAAAGCCACTGTCCTCCTCAGTTTCTGTCCTTCTTGGGACGCTGAGGCTGTGCTATGTACGTACAGCCAGTCTCCACCTCCCATGACAAGAAATGCAGAGCAACCGCAGCACCTGACACATAACGAGAAGAGACGGAGCAATGAAGCTATAAATATATAAGATACGCTGGCAGTATTGAAACTCCTGGGGGCTAAAATATTTTACTTTTTACAGTGAGTTGTTTTATTTAGAAAGTAAATTTTTCATAAAACTCATGTATTTCATAGAGAACTTGATTTAATCAAAAGACCAATTTGTCTTCACAAGTTTAAGTTTCCAAATGCCTGGTCCGTTTTCGGAGGGACAAAGTTCTCCTTTGCTGAAAGAAGAGATTTAGGATGGGGAGCAGAGGAAACATTAAGAGTTATCATTTGTAATCACAGAGGCAGTAACCTGACTTTGCTTCATCCACTATGGCTTGGAACCCTGAATGCACGAGGCAAGATCAGGGACGTACGCTTGCGAAGAACCAGGAGCAACAACAGGGCTGAACCCAGAAGGGATTTGTGGGAGGCAAGATGACCATTTTGAACATTTCCCTTAACACGTTGTTCCAGGGGTTTACAGGCAGGTGTGCCAACTCTCTCCAGCTACGCCAGGCAGCTCAAAGGACAATTCCTTCTGAAAAAGAACTGGGAGGATGGTGATAGTTAAAGGGACTGAGGAACAGTAAAATCATTTGAATGATCACCCAAGACCTGGACTCCAACACTTTTAAGGTTCACTCAGCATTAATGAGTCTTTTTTGCTCACAGAGAGATGTTAAACTAACCATCGCCTCTCAAAGGTGACAAGTTATCCCCAGGCCCTATTCTCCGCAAGTCCCTTTTGCCTTCTCTGTCACATGAATGCAGCACATTAACTTTGAAATCATCACTGAACCACCATGTTGATTTGGAAAACAGCAGGTCTGTGAGATCCACCATCCTGTGTGCCACAGAAAGTCACCTTCACCCACCCAATCCACTCTGCAGGGAGAGGTTGAGCCCCAGAAACACCCAACAATCACATACCTCCCAACATGTTGCAATTTTGAAATAGCCCAGAAACACTGTGTCCTGTTAAATCATTAACCATTACCATCCTTTGTTAAGATCATTAATCCCTTTTAGACAAGAAAGAATTTAACATTGTGACACACAAAGTAGCTACATTTAATTTCTGGGAACACATTAAGTCTGGTGTTACCTGTGTGATAGTTGTGTTACACTGTTCTTCAGAAACCAAGGAACCCTAAAAGTACTTTGATTACACAGAATGAAAATGCACCGACGAATGTAAAATTAAAACCTTCAAAAGCTGGCATCCTGACACAGATATTTCTTCATTATTGGCTGCAGGAACAGATTGGGATCACCTGTGGCCTGCAACATGGATAAAACATCACTGCATATGAACTAAAACTCTGTCTTTTGGATTGATTAATTGGTCTGTTGAAATAATAGCCCGTTTATTTTTTTAAATTAATTTATGGAATTTGAGATTGGCGCTTTCACCAGTACACTCATTTTCCAGGCCAGCAAGTCAATTTTTGCAATTAATGCTAATTGCTGCTGAAGTAAGGGTTCATTTTGCAAAGTAGCAAATCCTTTTGCATTTATACAGAAAGCATTTTGCAAAGGACTGAAATACCCTTATATATGTGCATTAAGCATTTGAATACTTATCATCTAACTATAGACAAGAAAATTCGGAAACCTACTGCAGGAAGGACATCTTGAACTGAATACAGCAGTGTGCTGTAGTATTTGGTTATTGGTATTTGGTCCTGTCAAGGGAACATGATTTATCTTGCAAATAGAACCAGAATGCGCAATGTAGTCATTGTGGGGAAGCTGTTTAAACAATACAACTCAAACAAAAACATATATTCCTTGAGTAAAATAAAATCTATACTAACATGTATCTATCTTATTGTCTAGAAGAATCTTTTGTGATTACAATTACTGTAGTTTTCACAGATTTTTATTAAGTGGCAGTCCCGTGGCACAGCACTTTCTATGTAACTGTGAAAACCTTCTGTACTGACTGAAACAATTAACAAATAAAAGACTAATATTTAAAATCCATCCTATTTCCTCTTAGGAATTTTCCTTTATTATTTAAAAAACTGGAAATAAAACAGTAGTACTATGCTACTACTATGCTACATCAGCTTCATATTTGGTTTTGCTTGAATTGGAAATCTTGTATAACCCATAAGTTGTTCCAGTCAGAGAGAATTAAAAAACTACAAGTGACAGCTCAGTCATGAAAAAGCACTGAAAGAACCAATGGGGATTTTTTTTTTTTTTTTAAAAGCTTTTCATTGAAAAATATGTTGACTCATCGAATCATAAAAAAAGTTATTTAAAACTGATGGAAATAGCTTACTTCAACAGGATGACCTAGAAATTAAAGGTTTGGAGTTTCAGTTTGATCAACATTATACTTCAAAATACGAATGACAATGTATTCATAACGTTAATTACAAATAAATTACAAATGAGACATTCTGAAATTACTGAAATCAATGGGTTTGGTCTGAACAATTGATTAATAATTTCCAAAAGTAATTTGACATTTTGACTTTTCGTTTCTCAACATGTGCATTATTTTCAAAATCTCAGCAATGCTGACAGGACAAAATCCTCGACCTTTTGCCTGAACTAAATACAACTTAATTTACCAGCAAACATCACACATATGCAAGAAGTAAAGAACATCATCTATTCAAGAACTGGAGGTCTCCAGGGACTTTGTAGACAGATTTTCCTATCAGTATGTGACACCTCCTGTTATAGCCCTGATGAACTGGCTAACAGAGATTAACCGGAGCAGCCTTGTCTCCCCAGCATCCTCCCAGGTCCTGGGCAGAGCTGTTTACCCTATTTTATACCAGCTAGGATTCAAATGTGGCAGCAGGGATTTTTGCAATTCCTTTCATTCAGTCTCTACTGTGTCTGACATGATTCATGCACTACAGCTATGGCGGAAAAAAAAAATATCTAGAGACTGTATCAGCTTGGAGAGTTACAGAAAACACTCGCTCCTGCAGTTGGAAAGTACAGGAAAGAGAGCAGAAAAAGTGTGGCTGACTATTCCTGAACACAGAGGAGACATGAACCAAAAAAGGAGCTGTGTTACTGTGGCTGGGGAGTTCATAGACCTGTGATTCACAGCATTACGGGGCCCATTTGGCATGCAAAAAGAGAGGATGATGAAAGGATTAGTTAGTCATGGAGGAAGAGCTAGACAGAACACACAAAGATGCTAACCCCTGGGAAAGAGAACACGTTCAGGTGTGACCCACAGTCTGGGAAAGGGAATAAGGTATATTTTTCTTTATTTTCCTAAAATTCCATCTTACTTTGGTAGGTTGAGTACTTGAAGGAGTGGCCTCCATCCCAGTCCTGTAAGAGCACCGTGAACTCCCGTGAACTGTTGGAAGCCTCTCAACCCGATGTGATGGCACAATGTTCTCCAAGCTTTTGCTAAAACCAGACAGCCATATTCTCTTGTGACCACGTTTTTTCTTCTCTCACTTCAGAAATGTTCTTTAAGGCAGGCAAAAGAGGAAGAAAGGACACCCCCAGCTATGCTATTAGAGCACAGTCTAGCACCATCACCACTGAAATCACCACTGTTGAAACACTTGCAGATAGCGCTTCTGTTAAACTTTCACCTCCTTGAAAACAGTCATATTCGAAGTAGGGATGAAGGAGAATGTTTTGCCTTAGGGATCCCCTTGTCAACTCATGTGATTGCCGTTGAAAATGGTCTGGATCTAAAAGACCACAAAGGTGTTTGATGTTCTTCATATATCCTTCAGCAAAAGAACTGGGAGAACAGTCATTGCTCTTGTGCGTTTGCATTTTCAATAACACACATGAAACAAGCTATGCCCTGCCAGTTTGGAACAAGCTCTGTCCTGCCTTGATGTACCCATCCTGTGCCTCTTTTACTGGTGTGTGTGGGAAGAGGACGGGCAGGAAGGGGGAGAAATGACATTTGTAGGGGAGAAATGACATTTGTAGGGGAGAAACAGGACTGGGACTAGGGGGAGAAGATAAGACAAATGGAGAGCAGAAAATTAACTGGTTAGCAGAAATAAGACCCAGAAAATCAGAGGAAGGAAAAAAAGGATGAGTTAAGGATGGAAAAAACAATGGAGACAAAAAAGCTCAAAAGACACAGGTGAAGATGAAACTATGACCATAGAAATCAAGCAGGCAGGCATGAAGAGAGAGATGGCAAAGGTAGAAAAATAATCTAACTTGGAAAGAAAATCAAGAAAAAAAAATAAATTAACGCTCCCACAAAAAAAAAGGAGCTGAAAAGACAAACATGGGGTAAATCAGATTGGTAAAATAGCAGAAAACAAACACGGAAACGTGGAAGACAGTAACACAAGCTGCATTTAAGACTGTTCATGGGACAGACCTTCTAACAATTATTTGTTATGCTGTTGCCCTGTGGTCACTGTGGTATGGACAACGTCTGGCTTCAGAGCAGAACTCTGAGCAGCAAGTACAAGCAATGAGGAGCGATGGCCACAACTGTGACTGACAACCCAGAGTCTCCCGAGTGGAAGAACGATCCTATAGAAAAATTTGTGGTAGAGAACTGAATCTTGGTTTATTGTCTCCTTTACATCAAGACAGTCTTCTGCCTTTCCTTCTCTGCCATGTTTGATGGATGGATCCCTCCTCCACCACCATTACTCACCTCCAGTTTGGACACTAGCCCAACCAAAATCTAAGAATAATGGGACAAGAGCATGGCAAACGATTCAGTCTGCTGCCACTAGTAATTTTTCCAGAGTACAGCCCCCTTTCTCCACCATGAATAAACGACTCCAAATTGTTTTGGTGCCTTCCTGCAAGGGTGAGACTACCTGCCAATATGGGAACATACACCCAAGTCCTGAAATGAATTACAGCTAACTAGCGCAAGTCAGAATAAGGAAAAAGTCAATATAAAGTTTTTAGAAAGATTTCCCATTCACACAAGCGGCAAAAATGAGGGATGGCATCACTGGGAAACTGTGGCAATTAGTGGAAGGCTATCACACCACAGTGCTTACCAAGGGTGTCTTTATCACATCCATTTAAGCTCTTAAACACTGCTCTGAATCATAAGGCATCTCCAAGGCCCCATGGTGCAGGTAATGCCTGTGTATGGTACCCAGCAACAGTCCTGCAGGGCTGCTAAACCACCCGCTCACGCTGTGCGCATACACTCCAACACACAAGCGATCTCACTGTTTTTAGCAGCACTGTTTACGTGATAACTATTTACCCAAGTGGGGGCTTATTGGCAGTTAGGCTAAAACAACAACAACAACAACAAACCAACCAACCAACCAAACAAAACCAAACCCAAACAACAGGAGTGTTTTCTTCCCCCTCTGAATCAAGGAAAGGTTTGGGGCTGAATCCACAGCCCTTCTGGGTCCCACCAGTGTGCCTGTGTGCTCAGAACGCAGGCACCGCTGCCACCCCCCAGGCGATTCAGAGCACCCACATACAAAAGGGCAGGCAAAATCAGCCAGAGTCTGTCATCCTTTATGGCTCTTCTTATGCCAGTAATGGTGAAATGTAAAGGGCAAGGTTTGGCACAAAAGCTGGAGGTAAATCTCACTGGTATATTACTATTTTTTACATCACATTGGTATTGTTCATGCTCAACCATAACTTTCCTAACTGAAACACATCTGGTTCCTTTAAAATATGAGTTAATAACTATGAATCACAAGTAAAGATGATCCTAAATTAAAGATTCACAGTACAAGGCTTTGCAATAATCAAGGAAACTATTGTTATCTAGAGACACAGAACAGCCACATTTAATTTTGCGTTCTGTACTTTAGCCTAAGGAAATACTAATTACACTCCCCTTGGTCCCCTTGTGTGGTGCCATTCAGCACATGCCCATCAGAAACAATAAATACATACATCAAGTGAAGAGTAAGGGTAATTTCCTGTGGTTGTTTTACAAGCAAGAGATTAAACTGCAACTACCCTGCAGAGCTTAAACAATGTGCTTGTAATAAAACTGATGCCGTAGTATGTAATCAGAAGTCAAACAGAAAGTTTGACATACTTAATGCAGCATTCATATGCAAAATGTCTGCAGTGCAGACAGCCCAGCTCTCTAATTTCAGCCTTGGTTCCAAAATGAAACCTGGGGCCAGGTGCCTGTGTACACATGCTGAAGTCCCTGTCAAAGGACAGAGACAGAATTTCTCCATGGAAATGATGCAAAACTCACACTGGCTCTGTGCAGGCAGAAACACTCTGGAGCCCATCAGAAGTCAGGCTCTGTTTTACCTGTTAGTAAGCAAGTAATTACTGTATGTAACTGCACGGGGAAATAGCAAAATGCACCTCAGTTGTCCTGCCCAGTCCTCAATTAACTAAACAACTCTACACGGTACCTGAGTGCCACCAGATGTTTACTGGACCATTTAATGTCTTCTTAGTGCTACAAGTATCCCAGAGACATTCACCTGCAGTTTTCCTAAAGGGAAGTAGTTGGACAGGATACAGCCATTCATTTTAACCCATCGTACTGGGTTAAAAACCCAGGATGGCCACGCACTTGGATGTCAGTAAGGTCTCAGGGAAGTGCAGGAGGTGACACAGACAAGTGACAGGACTCCCGTGTTTCTGTGAGAGGGCAAGTGCCATTGGAACAGGAGGGATGATGCAGCCTGGGGACAGGAGTCAGCAGGGGAAGCTGGAGAAGGGCTGTGAAGGAGGCAGAGGTGGCGGGAAGGGAAGGGAAGGGAAGGGAAGGGAAGGGAAGGGAAGGGAAGGGAAGGGAAGGGAAGGGAAGGGAAGGGAAGGGAAGGGAAGGGAAGGGAAGGGAAGGGAAGGGAAGGGAAGGGGGCATGCCAGGAGCTGCAGGCCAGTGTGCAGAGCTGCCAGGGAGGAAGAAGCAGTAGGCAGTGTTTGGGGCAGCTGAAGCTGTGAGGCAGCTGGACAGGTGGGACTGGCTGCCACCCCAGAGCCAAGTCAGCAGCCCTGTGCTCAGTGGGAAGGGATCTGGCAGCCACAGGCATCTGTCTACACCCATCTGTTGGACATTAGGAAAAGACTTTTCACCCAGAGGGTGGTGGACACTGGAACAGGCTCCCCAGGGAGGTGTCACAGCCCCAAGTCTGACAGTGTTCAAGAAGAGACTGGACAACATCCTCAGACACATGGTGCGAATTTTGGGATTGTCCTATGCAGGGACAGGAGTTGGACTCTATGATCCTTGTGGGTCCCTTCCCACTCAGAACATTCTATGATTCTATGGTTCACTTGAGGACAAAGTCTATTACTATTCCCCAAACCATTTTGAAATATTCCAGTCTCCCTGGTGAGGCAGTGAGGAGTCCAGGCTCTGCACCACAACCACCACCACAGTGGAAGCATCAGAAAGGAAGCAAGGCTTTCAAGGTTAAGAATAAAAGGCTCCATTTACAAGGTTATAAATTATTTGTATCTTTGAATGAAGGCCGCAAGCTTTGCTCAAGTCTGAAGGAAATTTAGCAACTGCTTAAGAATCATGCTCCATTAATAAATAAATAAATAAATAAATAAATATTAATAACAAAGGCAACAAACCCCCGTACATTCAGTATTCAGTACCAATTATCCTGGAGTTCTAACTGCACACCCTTACTGCAGATCAGTGAATAGCAAAAATGGGTCAGTACCTGCTTTGTAAGTCATTCAGGTGCAATTTGCCTACATAATGCGTGGCTGATGAGACAGTGATGATCCTAGCGTTGTGACTGTGCGTTCCTGATTGCTTCAGCGTATCCAAGAGGAGGTTAGTCAGCAGGAAGTGTCCCAAGTAGTTCAAGCCGAAGTGCTCCTCAAACCCATCCTCTGTCTTCCTTTCAGGGACCAGCATCACCCCAGCTGGAGAAGAAAGTAGAGGTAAAATCTGTTGATTTATTTCAGAGAAGGAGCAAGCTATAGGGAGCACAGATCTCCTGCTGCAGAGCGTAAACAGGGCATTTAGAGCAACGAGTGATGGCATGTGAAGTGTGAAGTGTAAAGCCAATACTGATTGACTCCTGCTGAGAAAAATGTCAAAACCCCCACTTCAGTTCCTTTACCCAGAAAACAGGTAGACTGACTCTGTCCCTCTCTCCCTCCCTCCCTGCAGAATTGTGAGGATGAGTTAATTTCTGAAAAGGGTTTTTAACACATTAAAAGTTGAGTTAACCCATTGCTGTCCTGCCAGAACTCAATGCTGTAAATCCACAACAATAATTAACTCATCTACAATAGGTGGGAGCTGGAGGATTCCCTTCATCAAAGATCTCGGAGCAGTGGAGACAAGACCAGGCTAAGCAGCAGACCTGCTCTCCCAGACAGCTTTCTGCTGAATCCTGGCTGGAGTTTAAACATCTGTTGAGTCTTCATCTAAAATCTGCAACTTCTGTCTCACTGGTGTGTGTGAGAAAAGATGCAGTAAATTTACCCAATATATCTTAATTACTGTGCTTACAAGCAGCTGCATATTGAAATGAGGTTTTGAATGCTTATTTTGGCAATATTTTTGCATATATTTCTGCAAACCACAATTTTCAAACTCAGTGCCTAAAATAAGTATCCACATCCCTAGCACACAACGTTGATTTCAGCATCTTGCAGAGAATTCTGAGCTCGTGCATAAATTATACTGGGTACTCAGGCTGTGTGGGAGAAGGCTATCCCGCTCAATTTTATAAGGTAGACTAGGATGTCACAATTTTTTCTTATTTTCTTAAAATATAATTATCATACAAGTAGACCTGACAACTGTAATTTAAATGTAGATGGACGTGGTTCATGCAGAATAATGTTACAGGCTGTCTTCTCTCAAAAACACATAGACGCGATACAGCAGTATCTGCTCCAAGATGTGAGAGTCAGCTTCATCCTCGTGCTACTTCATGTGTCTATTAAAAAGCCTTTAGCATCCCATTTCTTGACATCAGCCCAATGATGGCATATTAAATTACCATTTTAAATTGCACATGCTGTGCATCTGCACCATTCCTTCTTTGGTGGGGGGGCAGGGGGTTCAACTGACAGTCCTGCTTCATTACTGCTGCTCAGGCTGAGAAGGAGACATTTTCAGGATCTTTTTAGCACGGCCAACACCCATAGTGATTCACCAGTGGCTGCCTATTGCTTAATGGAGAAACTGGAGAAGTAGTGTGAGGGGAAGAAATAAGATGACAGAGTAAACAAAGGTTAGGGTGTTACAGCATACCTGCATAGGGAGACCTTACGACTGAACATGAGCGAAGCTGGCCGATGGTATGATGAAAGAAACACAACACAAATTACATCATTGGGCTCTACAAAAGCTCTGATTGGCATCTGTCTGTCATTACAGCCACTCTCCTAGATCCCTCAGAACAACAGGGAAACCCAGCTGCCTGGTATGGTTTCTCTGCCTGTCAAATCTCAACTTCAACAATGGAAAGTCACAAATCAGAGGGTGTCTGGTGGGGTATCCCATTGTATTCTCGCTCCTCAGCAGCACCTGCTGTGATGCACAGTGCGACTGCTCACAAAGTTGGAAACAGATTTCCCTTTCCTCTATTACCTGCATATGCAGCATATAACGACATCCAGAATGGTGGCCAGGACTGAACACTGGCATGAAGGTTACAGACAAACAGAAATGTGAAACAAGTCCTGCTGTGACTTCTCGTTTTCTGGGAAGAAGGAAAGGGTGGGAAGGGCAAAAAACCCCAGACTCCCAGACCAAGCCTCAGCCTGCTACAGTGTGAGTTTTAGCAGAGACTGGGCTCAGCATGAGCTGCTGGAGGGTAGATGAGAACAGCATCACATCTCTGAGCACTGGGGCTGGTACAAGGAAATGATTTGCATCTCTCTGAAGCCCATCCTGCCCTCCAAAGCTCTGACACTCAGAAAAGGCAGGAGGAAGCAGTTCGCTAGAGGTCTATTTGCAGCAACACCGGTAAAATGCAAGCCCAAGAAAAGACAGCCAACATAAAACAACCCTGGCACAGCAGAGCTGATGTGACCCCCAACTGCTGCTTCTGCATCTGCCAGGGCTGCTGCAGGACTTGCTATGGGCACCTCCATGCGCACACACATCTCTGCCGGCTGAGTCAGACTTGGCGATGGGGGAATTTGGCTGGAGAGAAGTGCAGCAGATGACTACTACAGCCATTCGGCTTCGCATCACGACCAGCAGGCAAACCCGGGGAGGCTGCCACTGCTCACATCAGCCCCGAGGATGCCTGTGCCACAGCAACTGCCCCCTCCACCCCCGGAGAGGCATGGGATTTTGAGAGCACAGAGAGGCTCTGCCCTCCACCTCAATTAGTCTCCACCATCTGTGCTGCATGTCCTGGAAGCAGAAAACGGGCCTGAGCTCAGGTCAGGAGATGGAAAAAATTTACACTTGTGCAATGCACAACTGTTAAGATAAATGTTCCTGAAAATTATTTTGCTCGTTCTTCAGGAGCTTCCTCTGAGAAGAAATCGTGGTCAAGTCCTTGAGCAGGCACAATCAGCTCTGCCTGAATTTGTTTCTAATATGATTCCCTTTTTATCTTCAACAGCTGGTCAAATAATATTAATCCAAACCACCTTTGAAAGATTTTTTCTGTTTGTTTTTTGATGGCGCTCATCTTTGAGGTGGTTTACATTGAGGCTATTAAAAAATCTTGCCCTGCAATTTGAGGCCAGTTTCTCTTATTTGAGGGGAAGCTATTTTAATTCACTGAGAGTGAGCATGCAAAGGAATACCCAAAAGGCAACTGAACCTGGCTGCTTTTCTGACAAAAGGGAAAACCTTGTAAGTGTAGCAGCAAGCTCTCTTTTTTAAATTATTAACTACCTAACATTCAGTAGATACTAAAAGTGGCATGCTATTGATTTTCTTTTGTCCAGAAGCGTCACCAGCTTTACTCAAGGGCTCCAATGGTACCTCAAAGAATGAAAGCTGCTTCTATTTTTAATTCTTTCGATTAAACCAATACTGTCTGAAATATTAAGGAAAACTTTGGCTTTTACCTCTTCGTTGTGTACTAAGAATGATTTCACTTATTCTTCTGGTATGGAATCCACTCAACCCAGTATATTTCTGATTTTAATTATCAATATTTTTATTATCAACAATCAATCTACACAGTTTTTTGGAGTGCATGTGAAATCTGAAGTGGCAGCATGCAGACCTTTAATGTCGAACACCTCAGTTCTGATACAATGTACTTATATGTTTTTCTCTCTCATTTAGCTGGTTTGTTTCCAGAAGATTTATTTTTAAAAGTGATGCCATGATCAGCATGGCATTAGAGAATGAATTAATAAGTAGGCTGAACATGTGCTTTTGCTTTGTAATTGATTAGCTGTTATTGAAATATTTAGGCAAAAGACTGACAGTATGCATGCAGAAAACTGCCTAAATAACACATCAATGTGTGATTTTTCAAGAGTAGAAATAAAAGAGAATAAGGAAAATATTTTGCTGCATAACTATGCTGAAAACTAATTCTTCTTATAGGTATACTATATATTCCAATGTGCTGCAGTTATGCATTTTGGATAATATATTCAAATTATACACATTTTAATTGGCTATAATGAATAAAAATGTATTATTTTTAATTTTATGGTGAGACAACAGTAATATTTTTCTCTCAAAAAATGAATACAACTCAAGAGAACTGTCTCTGTAAACAGTAATTTATCATGATTTTCTATAAAAGTTTCTAAGGAAACTCTTGGTTTGGGATCCATAAATGAATTAGTCTTATGTGATTTTAAGAGCATAATGGATCTGATAGCGCACACAGCATAAACAAAAAGTTTATGTCAGCTGTAAACATTACAGGCCAGGCGTGACATATTTTTATTGGATTATATAGGAGAATTTGTACCATGCCTGCCTGTACTGCAGACAAAGGTAAGCATTGCTGTAATTCCTGTACCTCCCACTGTGAACACATCCTTCATCTCCACTGTAAAATACATGTTAAGAGCTCTAAAAATACAAGTATTTCACTCTGCTAGATTTATTTACAGTGAGCTACTTGGAGGTTTTCAAAGGTAGTTCTCTTAAACTCACTACAAACGAAAAATTTAGAGTATCTTTTTCCACACGCAGAACAAAACGTCTTCCTTCCCAGCCAGGCTCACGGAAGAGGGTTTGGAGGCAGTGGCCCCACATGCCAAGTCCTTTTATCCCCAGCAACCCAAAGGCTGGGCAGACAGCGCAAGAGGTCAGCTGCGTACACGTACATGTAGCACCTATACAGCAGGAGGTGAACCTAAATAATCGCATTCACCCAATTCTTGCTGTCTACAAGGAAGAGATACGTACTGTACAAAAAAGTTCCCGAGGGGAAAACTTAATACAGATAGTAACTCAAAGTAAAAGTACAACATCTTTTCTCCATACAGGCTTTGTACTGGTGTAGCTGATA
The DNA here is from genome assembly GCA_013399365.1 of Pampusana beccarii. NCBI lineage: Eukaryota > Metazoa > Chordata > Aves > Columbiformes > Columbidae > Pampusana > Pampusana beccarii. The sequence goes on along the minus strand of VWYH01072610.1, from coordinate 554,268 downwards.
CATTCAGCAGCATTCTCCTCACTACAAGAAAGACATTGAGGTGGTCAAGAGAGTTCAGAGAAAGGCAATGAAGCTGGTGAGGGGTCTGGAGCACAAGTCTGATGAGGAGCAGCTGAGGGAACTGGGGCTGTTCAGCCTGGAGAAAAGGAGGCTGANTGGAGATATTTAAAAAACATGTAGATGTGGTGTTCAGGGACATGGTTTAGTGACAGTGCCAGGTTAACAGTTGGACTTGGTGATCTTGATCTCCAACCAAAATAATTCTATGATTTTCCATCCCATGACTGCAGCCTCATGAGGCAACCCACTTCACTTAACAGAGTGTCAAAACAACTCTGCTCTGCACACCCATACACCAAAAATATATATGGGCCAATCTGTCTAGCTGTAGAATAGTATAGCCCACTCCCCTTCTGAAGAGGGACAGCTATAGCGGAATGAACATCTCAATAACCCTATAGCAGCATCCCCTGGCTGGGCTGTTTATACTCGGCTGCCTTTTCCACCTCGTTCAGTTGGGCTCTGCTATGCCAGAATATATCTGCCCTGTGGATCTCTCCTAGCTAGTGAGCAATGAGAAGGTACAATGCCCTATTAGAAGAACTGCCCCTAGAGGAGAAGCACCTAGAGGAGACACAGCTGTATTAGAAGGAGACACAAGCTGTATATTAGAAGAAGCACCTAGAGGAGACACAGCTGTACTCACAGAACTGCTTTTTACCGGTATGCCTCATCTGGGCTGCAGAGAGGTGAATTTGCAGCACTGCTGTGACACTCTGCTTGCTAAACTGGGTCTGTAACCCAGAGCCCAGAGCTGGCACACTGCACACCTATTGTTATCGCAGAAAAGCTTAATGAGTCCAGACAGCACCACACATAGAAGCCAAATTAACAGTATATTGAAGCTGAAAAAGGTAAAAATAGGAACAGCTAAGAAGAAAAACACAAAAATACAGATTAAGATTGGTACAGCTTTCCAATGCTATGGTCCTATTTCCTATCTTCCCAGTGCGGTGGAGGTAGTTCAGAGTCCTGTACTTCCTACCTTCTGGAGTTCTGAATATATGCGTATGCTGTTTGTCAAAGCAAACTGGAAGGAAATGGAAGTAAAGCAAGGAATTTTATCCCGTGGTGTAATGATGACACCTAAATGATACCTAGAGTCCACACCAATGTGGGGTGAACGCTAGATCCTCTTGTATCTCACCTTAGGGAGACACAAGGACATGTGCTGTCAGCCTGTCTGGCACTGGTGGTGGGACGGGGTCCTGTGCATGGACCTTCCCTGGAAGGCACTGGACAGTGCCTTTATCAAACCAGTTTGATAAACAGCTACTGAGAGGAGGGCAGTGCCAGGACTGAGCCCTGGGCTGCCGAGGAGAGCCAGCTCCAGCAGGTTCAGTCTGTCCGGCCTCCTCCCAGAACAAGGTCCCTCACAGGAGTCTGCCTGGGCCTGTGCTCCAGCATCCTCACAGTTCCCTCTAGCTCCAGTTTTCTGCTCCCTTGCAAGGGGCTCTGCACCACCTGTTGCCATTTTGGCATCCTGGCTTCCTAACAACTCCCTCAACCCCCTGTGTCAGTCAAAATGCACAGCCCTGGTGAAGACAAGAATGGTGTGCTGCTTCCCAGCCAAAGTTCTGGGCTGCAGTCCCCTCCCTGCCCTACCCCCAAAATCTGGTGACCTGACATTGATCTTATCACGGAACAGCATCTGTGCAGGAAGGAGGAGAGAGGCTCAGTCCCAGACATGCATATCAGCTTCATCTGCCCCTCTGCTTCCCTGCAAATGGTAAGTTCGTTCTCCCTAATTTTCTTACCCAGCCACTCCAGCTCCTTTGTGTCTGAATCTCATGGGATCTCACTCTGTGTCCTGCAGGCATCTGCCAGCCATGCCTGGCTCGCCCTTCCCTGGCTCCTGAGGCTGGTTTCCTTACCCAGCCATGATCCACGTCTCTGAGGCTCCCACCAGCTTCCCCATTCCCTCTTCAGTAACAACCAGATGTGACACAAGGGTAGATGAGAATTAATTTGTACAAGTTATGGCAAAGTCAGTGGCCAGACAGAAGAGAGAGATTTCAATCACATCCCCATTAGGGGCTATAATTCTAATCTCTATTAAATGTCGGTAAACTCACAAAAAAAGACATCAGTCAAGAATTCCCACACTGCAAGAAAATGTTCAATCAGTTTGGCACCACAGAGACTCTAGTGCTCAAGATAAGGACTCAAACCTCATAAATTATGTGGTGTCTAAGCACTTGCAAACTCTGACTGAGACCTCTCTTTACCATTCAAACCTGCCCAATGCCTCTCTTCATCCTCATTACCCACCCCAGCTCCCTCCCCCCATATTTGCTCTCCTATGAATTTCCTGATATTGAATAACAATACATGCTACATTCATAGTTTAAATATATTAAAAATTCTTTCAATCAGCAAACTCAAAAGTATTGCCATCAAGATTTCCCGCATTCTAATGGTTGCCACATGACAGTCCTGTTTTCTTGCATCAGGTCTTCACCCCACCTTCTGCTGGTTCAACCCTATAACCTCCCAACCTCAGACACTTCTCTTCTATTTCAGTTCTTTACATCAAGGCTTCTTGTATCTACATCTCTCAGAATCACACAGAATCTCACAGAATAGTTGGTGTTAAAAGGGACCTCTGGAGATCATCTTCTAAAGCAGGCTTACCTAGAGCAGATTGCACAGGAAGGCATCCAGGCAGGTTTTGAACCTCTCCAGAGAAGGAGACTCCATAAACTCTCCAAGCAGCCTGTTCCAGTGCTCTGGCACCCTCAAAGTAGAGAAGTTTCTCCTTATATTCAGATGGAACCTCCTATGCTTCAGTTTGTGCTCATTGCCCCTCATCCTATCCTTGGGCACCACTGAAAAGAGTCTGGTCCCAGTCTGGAAGTTACGTTCGTGTCCCATCTGCATTCAAACCAGGCTTCTTCCTCTTTCACACCACAGGTTTTGTCACTATACCTAAAAATGCAAGAGCCAGCTCTTCCAGAGGGATGTGTTCACTAGCCAATTGAGGTCACCAGATACATCCCCTCACCTCCCACATCTGGCGAGGTGTTTAGGTCCTGAGAATCACGTCCCAGCTCCACAGTCACATTTCAACTCTATATCAAGGTAAAACCCAGACAACCACCACCTCCCACCTACCTCTCCCCACCCCATAGTCTGCTTTTCATGGGGGAGAAAATGGTCGTGGAGGTCATGGAGGACCCAGGCCCCCTATTTGAACAGCGGAAAGACCAGGAGGAGCCTGAAGTGGGCCACAGTGCCCAACTGCACCCCAGCTCAGAGACAGCCACAGGGAGCAGAGAGGACACTGGTGCCCAGCCTTGCTGCCAGTGCCTTTGCCTGCACGCAGTAGTTCCCACCACGGCTCGGGGTTGTGACTCCAGCAGAAAGACCTGCTCAGTCTTGACTAAGGACATGCTTGGTACAGGCAAAACCTTTAGCGCTTAAAGTATAAAAGATGTTTTTCAAACTGCAATGCTTAACAGGCTTCTGACTCAATCCAGCATGGTAATATTCCATGAGTGGCAAAAGGTGCATCTGCCTCTGACACAAAGGCAGCATCTTGCCTGCATTCAAGTCCCCATTCCAAACTGTGATAACACCAGAGCTTTTCTAAAGAAACCTGCCATAATTTTTGATGTTAAAAAAATAAATTAAAAACAAAACCAAAAACAAACAAACAAACCAACCCAACCAAAAAAAAAAAAAAAAGGCAAAAACAAACACACTCCAAGATGTTTTTCTTACCATTCTTGGAAATAGATGAACTCTCTTATCTTTAAATAAAAATAAATTAGCCTTCGGCAAATGCTTGGCATGGAAACTCTTAGCCCAAATGTTAGAAGTTTGGCTAACTAGTGAAGAACTGAAAACTGAGTAATATCAACTTCTAGTCCTCACAGACCCACCTACAATGCTCACAATGAAGCAGTGGACTCTATTAGCTGTGCCAGAGAAGATAAAGCAAAGCATCTTTCCACTGAAGACAAACTCCTAGTTTATCAGTAGGTTAAAGAAAAAATAGAAAAAAATTGCAGACAACTCACACTTAAGGACTATGAGAACAACAATCAAATCTTGGTAGGTTCAGCACAAAACTGAACAGGCTGCAACAGCTCCTTAAAACAGATTCATTTTCCGATTCAATGTCACGCTGCTACATAGGGAACACACAAAGCACAGGCTAGTTCCCTGGAAAACGCATCAGTTAAAAAAAAAGAAAATATGATCCACAACTGAGGTTTTGTTTTCACACTAAAATAAATCAGAGCATTCATAATTGGGTCTGGCTGGAAAAAAAATATTCTCAGTAATCGTATGGTTGGCACAATGGTGACTTATCCCACTCACAATCAGAAAATAGGAAAGTCAGTCACAGCCTTTTAATTCAATCAGAAATTCTCTTAGAAGTAAAATAGCTTGTTTTGCAATTTGTATAAAAATAGTTTTACCTAAAAGCTATGAAAGGATTAGGTAAGAATAAAACATGTCTCATTCCTGCCTCTCAGAAAAGCCAGTGGCAAATGTTCCACACACTTAAGTAGAACCAGTTGGGTTTCCTAATCCATCAATAGCTGAGTTTTGTATCTGTCTTCCACTGATAAAACATTCACATTCAGGACATAAAAGCAAATGGGTCAAGAACCTGCAGCATGTGGAGCCTGAGATATTTCCCTTTTCACAAAGTGCTTACATCACAGACACAGAAAAAGCTTTGGAAATAATTAGAAAGACAAAGATAGAATCAAACAAAAGTCAGGATTTTCATGAATGAAATCCTTATAGTTTGAAAGTCAGAAGTAGCCTAAAGTTACTCTTCTAACTTATTAGCTCTTCTAATAAAAATAAATCTTTTATAAGAAATCTGATATATTTTTATAGGATACATATCATTCTGGCAGACAACAATGCTATTCAAGTATAATAAAAGCTCCAGCGGATGACTGCTGCTAACAATCTGGGCGCTGGGTAAATGTTGGCATTGCGTAATCCTCGGTTGCTCTGAACAGGATGGGTTGGATGGCGCCAGCAGTGTCATGGAGCTCTGACACATGTGCCTAGACAAGTTACTTCTAGTAGTCAAGGCACCTAATACCTGTAAAGAGCAGCCTGTGATCAGTCAGTCTCCTCATACTTTCCAGTCATCTCTTTTATAAGGCTGACCTCCTCTGAAACAGCTCAGTAAATGGCATTGATCATGCACTGAGCATCTTCAAAAAATATGGCTCTGAGAGTATATTCGCGTTTTAGAACACATTAATGCTGTATGTTAGTATCCTTATGAATCTTCTAGTTTTACCCATCATCCATGGAATATCCATTATAAGCTAATCCCCTCACAAAATAAATTTCCTTTTCCAGCTCTAAACATCACTCAGAGGCCCAGTTCTCCCATGATGTCTAGAACCATTACATACAGGTAAAGGTCCACTTGCCCTTCTACTTGTCCTCCTCTCTCTTTCTTCCTATCCCTCTACACCTTTTGCATCTCAGCTTTGCTTATGTATTGCTCTGATTTGTCTTTGAGGAAGGACAAAGACGAAACATGATGCTGTAATCAAGACACTGGAACGAGATTCATGAGATATCAGATCGTGAGTTCACCAGAGCCTTTCTGTGTGGCTGGAGGAGGGGCATTATTTTTGATGAAACCTGAGTTCTGCTGGAGGCAAGAGCAACCTTCCTCACTAACTTTCCCTCAAGCCTTCTCCAGTGAATTTCCACTTCTCTGGGGTTTCTCTCCTTCTCATCTTATAGTCTGTGTAGCCTGCAGATGCTACAGAGAGGGGAGCTCACTCTTACCTAATCCAGTGGGACAGGATCTTTTTGTAGATCCTACTGTGATGATGTAACTATGGTAAAACCTAACTAATCAATAACAGATATGACTAGGTAGATAGCTTTAAATTTTATGGTTTTGATATATCCACTTGTTCCCACTCCCCAAATCTCACACTTCTTCTGAAGATCTGATCCTGCAAATACTGAAACACAAGAATAATTTAATACCTGATCCACCGTGACAGCATCCATGGGACTACACAAATGGCTCCCCGCAAAGCATTGTGACTGGGCTGCACACGGCTAAACTGTGTGTAGGTAACACACAAAAAATATATATATTTCACATAGTTACCTACTGATACAGCTTTCGTTGTCCCCTAGGAACTAAAGAGGGAAGCTTATAGAGACTTATTCTTTCTATCAGGAGACTGAGATTTCTCAGATGATCCACGAAATACAAACTACAAACCTCTGAATTAGCCAGCAGTTCAGAAATACTGATTTTAAATTAGCTTAGATAGGCTTCAACTTGAAATATATTAACTGCAATCTGTCTACCTTTAGGTTAATAATATCCTGAAATCTCTTAAGTTATTTATTTCTGTTTGTGTGCATGTCAAGGAACATATAAAATATCCTCACCATTTTCTCCCCCTCCTTTCTCAGACTGTAGCCAAAACCAAACCATTCAATTAACTGCAACAGAGAAGGCAGTTGGTATTTCATTGTTAATGAGTTAGACCATGCACATTTAGTGTTTGTAGGCATTTTGTTGTCACTGAAGATGTTGTGATTTTGGTGTTAGCTCTCTTGGTTTAAACATCACTAAGTGCTGTAAACAACACAAAAGTAAAAACATTGACGACAAGGTGCTGAGAAACATTTCTAGCACACAGAGAAAATGACTGACTTCAAGTTAGAAAAAACCTCTCTGGCATGAAACGGTGAGTACTGCTCATGGAATTTAATGAAGTGTTTTACTAACTGTCCCTTTTGCAACCACAGGAAGATAGCAGACTTTCTAATGTGTCTTAACAGCAATACCATTTTAATGAATGCATTAAATAGTTACACTAGTGTACATGCTGTAATTTGCTAAATGTTTTTGAACTATACAAAGACACAGTTCCTTTCAAAAACAAAAAGAAAAAATTGGCACCCAATTGCTAATTAGCAGACTAGAAGATATATTCTTCTGACCTTCTGTCAGATTAAGTTTTCTAAACTGCTTTAGTGCATCCATCTTTCTGTGGCTCATAGTTCAACTATCTAGCTACTTGTTTTTTCAAAGAAAAATAGGTTGTTTTCTGTGTCATAGCATTTTTCTCTTTTTAGCACTAGCACATAGTATATTTTTTTAAGTTTATGTAATAGTCTATTTGCATCTTTAATATGTTTTGTTTATTTAAAAAAACAAGAGCTGAGCATGCACATTACTGATGCAGAAAGCATAGTAATGGAAAAACAGGCCTTTATTTGTCAGCTGAAATAATGCGTGCATTCAACCAATTTTTTCCTTTTAAATTAGAAATTAGAAAGTTAAATGTATATGCTAAAATCAGCTATAACAAAAAGAGAGGAGATGACGCTAGTACACTAATCTCCGTTTTGAACACCCTAAATGTTCATGTAAGACTTCTTAAAGTGCCTGAATTAGGTGGATACCTAAACCTTACATAAATTTTTGTGGGACTTGGGTGTCTAGTTCTAGAATACTTTGAAACTCAGTATTTTAATATTAATTTAATTTCCAATTAGATCCTTGAGATAGATAAGTGATGGAGAGTAAGTGATGGAGATACATTTTTTAAAAAATGACCAGTGACCTGGAAAGGTGCTGAATTTCATAATGACCTTAGGTGAGATATGTAATATCAATTATTTACCTAGACAGTCATTAATGCCAAATCACCTGCCTTTAATAATATTTGAATATCAGTTTCATAGTTTGCATTCCTGTATAATGTTAGAACTCTCCTCAGTTAATCTTGAAATCTTTGGCTTTTTGATACGTTCACACAAGCCCACAACAAATACCATATACCTTCGCGTACATGCAGGATACATATTCATGGAGATAAGATGTGGAAAGATCACTAACATATAGACGTGATTATATCAATCAGTTTAAAAGATTTTGATTTAAAGCAATTAAATAATAATAGTATAATGTGAAAAAAAATGCAATGTAATTGTTCTTGGCATTTTTACATTACATGTCATAAAGGGGTACAGTCCTTGATAATAAAATGCTTGGTTGTCTGAAGATAGAGAGGAGAATTCTTAGTAGGTTGCTGATGGTCTGAATCAGAAGTCATGGGACCCACACAAAGTCTGATTTTCGAAACCTAATGGAGATTTTCCATTAGCCCAAACAGATTTGGGGTAAGACTCTTGAAAGCATATGGCTGCCTACAAATGAACTGTGCAGATGCCTGACTCAGAGGCTCTTCCTCACATGCTAAAAAATAAAAATACCTCTTCATATCAAGACTCCTAGAGCTTCAAGATCCGTAAGAAATAAAAAATTACTAGGTGATACCAAGAAACCTACTACTCCAGATGCACACACTGAAACGTAAGAAAATCAACCATATCATTATGAGATGTCCTGCAAGACATCTATTGGTCATGAAAAATGCCTTCCTGTTGACAACCGAGTTTTCTGGCAGGAAGCATACACACTCACTGACAATATGCCCAACAGCTCATTCCCACACTAAAATATTGCAAGTACTGTCTTCTTCCAGGCACCCAAGCTTGTGTCCATGGGATCAAGCGATGAAGGCAGTGGATCTGGCAACTGTGATGAGGCTTTTGAGTCAGTGTCTGCAGCCCGGCAGTCCATGGACTGAATCTTCCTCTTTAGTGCATTGCATTGAAGTGGGAAAAAAAAAAAAAAAAAAAAAAATAAAAAAAAAAAAAAAAAAAAAAAGAAAAAAAGAAGGAGGAAGGAAAGGGGATGGGAAAAGGAAAAGGCCTACCAGTTAGACCAAACATCAGCATTTGTGTCGGATGTGCTCAACACTGACAGAATGTCAAGAGCAGCTGTTCAAAGGTTTATGCATCAGGCCATTTCTTCTCCACAGGGTAGGTTCATTTTCCTCTTGCGTACCAAGAAATCACTTGGGCTTTCACTATGAATCTAGTAACAAAACTAAATGCTACAGATTACTTACAAGAGCAAACAAAAAGGACTAGAAAAAGAATGCAGGAAAAAACTTTCAGAAGTGGAGGCTAGTGACTTGTCGGGTAGCAGTAGAGACTAACCTAATTATAGAGGAGGCTTTACAACAGCTTTAGATGTGACCACTTGTGTGATTCTGTTAAAGATTCAGCAAAAAGCAGAGTTGGACCATTCACTTCATTGTAGTTTCTAACAGGATTTTCTCAAATGACAGATTTCTTTTACCAACTGTTTTTGGTAACCAAGTGTAACTCAAATCAAATGCCCTTCTTTAAGGTCACAAAAATATAGACTGATTCAGGAAAATATTATGTTACTCTCAAGCATCTTTCTTCAAAGAAGCTTAGGGCATACACTTTTTGGTCTCGTATCATATTAGGCACATTAGGAGATCTGTTTACATATAACTTTGTTTCTTGATTAAGATGACATATTTAACCGCAGTTTTCATCCATCCTGCTTGAGCAGCAGCCAGGGCAGAACAAAATCCTTTATTCAAGAGGGTTTTCCAGCTGTGCTCTTGCTTCAGACCCATCAGTTCTCCCCCAGCTGCTCCCAAGTCCCTCCTGCAGTCCTGGCTTTGCTCATGCAAGCAACTGGTGGAGGGCACGGGATGCCTGATGGGTGCATAGATCTCCAAAGCATTTTTTCCACAAAACGCTGTTTTTTCAAATGCTGTTGTTCTTGTTGGTGTAACAGTTTGTGCTCTGCATCTTCAGAAGCAGGCATGTAAAACTGGAAAGATTTGGTAACCAGGATTAAATATCCACTACCTTTAATTATAATACGATTAAAATAATAATGGTAGGCTTTTTTGACTAATCAAATAAAAATGAACATTTAATTGAAGATTTCACGAATGTTTCATACCCATCAAGAAATGAAATACTCTTGAATTTTTATTGCAATATTTGCTTGTGTTACTGAGAACTCTTTAAGGCATCAACAAATGTAACAAACCCATTTATTTACAGCATGTTTGCCTTCAGTAGGACTGAAGGGTGCACAGGAAAACAGAAAATGTTCTTCAGGATGCCTTAACAAAAATACATGCAAATAATCGGGAAAAAAAGAATGACAGCATATAACAGCAGAAAACTTCTAAAAGAAGTCTAAATTGTCACTGGCGGGTTTTTCTCCTAGTTAAACAGATGTGAAAATTCCCGTTTAGGAAAGTTCAGGCAGACCATGCAGAGTTTTTGGAGAAAAAATATTGTACGAACTGGTTTCCAAAAATACTATGGCTGTAAAACATAATTACAAGGCAAGTACGTGAATAACAAAAGTTAAAATCCCTAAGAGTAATGAGATTCACTTGATAATTGTATGAATGGAAGATAAATGTCCTTTTAATTTGCTCCCTGGCCACTGAGGACACAGCTTTATGAACAGCTTTCCAGCAGCACCTTGATCTAAGCAGTGACTGCTCTGAGGTCGCTTCTAGATTATATTTATTATCCACATTATTATAAGGATTAACCCCCAAACTCAGCCCACCAGGCAGCTACAATAAATGCAGGTGTTCATACAGAGAAAATATAGGGAGAGAGAAAGCAAATAAAGGTGAAAGGACAGGTTTACTACAAACACAAAGTACAACTTTCACTTTTTTTTCTTTTTTTTTTTTTAATTAGGGATGCTCAGGTTCTTGTGCAGTTGCATGACTTTTAGTGCTGGAGAGTTAAAAAACACAGCAAAGGAATAGGACTTCTAATAACATCACGAGCAGGGGTGGCGCTAAAGCTTTCAGTCTGCTCAGCTGACAATCTATCCAAAAAATGCAATTTAACTGCTAGAAAAACATCTCTGTTAATTTAGCCATATTGTAACCTGCCGTATGGTTCAGATAATCGATTTGAAATGTGAAGTGATAAATGAGAGCCCCATTTGTCACATCATCCCCTGCAGATATGTGAAGAAAGAACTCACCATTATTCACCAGGACATGGAGTGGACAATTCTTTGCTCTAAACTGCTGCACAAATTGCCGTATAGACTTCATGGAAGCCAAATCACAGTATAAAAACTCCACTGGGAAAGAAGAGGAGATGAACAAAAACAGAGTTAAGTCAGTTACGATGATATAAATACACACTTATAGACATCAACAAGAACTCTGTGATAATTTCACCAGGAAAGTAAAGATACTAAAAATAAACCAGGCTTTTGAAAATTATGGGTGAAGCTGGTCTCAGAAGTTCCTTCTTTCTCCTTCCTTCTTTCCTTTCTATTTTTAAAGTATTTCACAGACCAAATATGAGAAATGCTGCTGCCAGAAGGTGAAGAAATGTATCAAACACAGCAAATACGTTCCAGTCCCGATGTTTTTTCTACTGCTGCCATTTAGGAGGAGTGGCTACAGCTCTTCAGAGTTGAGATGATCAAGACATGGCAGCTAGAAATCAAATGGGGAGAACAGAAGCCACATGGGGTACCACAATATTTCGCTGTGTTTCTGATGCCAGATATACCACCCTATGTTTTTTCCAGATTATCTGCTCAGTGTCAGTGGTGCAAACAGTGACGGAGTCTGACAACACATTATGAAGCAAAGATTTATTGAGGCAGTATGAAAGATGAGCAACAGCGTGCTTATACAGTGACTCACCTGATCACTGATAGCAAACAATGGCATCATACGTGATGCCATGCCTCCAGTGGACATCCAGGGACACTTGGTGTCCGGGTCACCTGGCACCAACAACCAGTCACATAAATGCCTTTTGAAGGCAGATAAGAGTCACAGTAGCTCTTGGGTCCAGCAATGACAGTGCGACTTGAGGGCATCACACCTCACACGGATACCGGGGATAGCATCCTGCCCACACTGCCCATGTCAATCAACACGCAGGGTGGCAGGGGTCATCAGTCTGCCTATGCCAATGATGTTGGTCAAGGGGCAGGGTGTCAGTGTCTCAAAATACATTTAACACTGGTATGTTTTTATTTCCAAGAAAACGTGTCTCTAACAAAAGCATCCTTTGTCCAAAGCATCAGCCGTTGACCTTTACAAGAACACTACAAAATAATTTAATTGATCAAAACAAAAAAATATTACTTAAATCCCCCAATAACTTTAAACCCATCAAGTCTGAAAATTCTGTTCCCATTGTTCAGCTTTCACCTCCTGACTCTCTCAGCACTTCTTCATCAGTTGCCCTGCCTTGCACGACAGCCATGACCTGCATTGTGATGTGAAAACGAGCGGTGCTCCCCCCAACAGCAGTAGCTATCCCCATACAAAAAATCCAAATTCTTTATAAATTCTGCAAAGGGGAAAAAGAAAGAAAATTGCAACCTCATCCACTTGTTTTAGCCTTTTAGAAAGTATATATATTGCATGCCAAGCTTTTGGTTTGTTTCGGCATTAGCTACATTTTAAGGAAGAAAATGTGAGTCTCTAGAGCAGATGTTATTCTCCTGGCTTGCTACATGTCATGGTGGGACTCCAGGCCCGGTAGATGTTGTCAACTCCACCACAGCCAGTCCCTGTACAACAGGGCTCTGGGGTGGATTTGCATGAACCTCTTCTATAGAGTAAATTTTCTAAGGAAGACAAAAAGGTGTTTCAACTTTAGAAAGTCAGACAGTACTGAGCAACCTCCAGTGACTAAGTCCAGCAGAAAGAAAGATGAAGGCTGCACAAAGCATGGTCATCTTGTTCACTGTGTCCTTGCAGGGTGAGTCCTAGTCCTCACTGTCCAGTTTGATTTCAACAAACTCGCAGATTTCCTGAGCTGTAGCAACCTCTGCATAAACACCCAGTACCCAGGATGGTTTTGGCCACCGAAGTTGAGGGCTGGGGCTCCAGGTCCTCACTGTTTTTTCCCCGCTTCCCTCCATTCTCCCACCTTGCAGCCCAAGGGTTGCTCCCCTGTGCTCCATGGGAAGGAAGAGCCAACCTCTTCCTTGCACATGGCTTCACCCACCCCTTCCTATGAAAGAGACAGCCTTTAAAAGAAAAATTAAAGATATACAGTTCTTCACTTATGCTGAAGAAAGCCTTTCTGACAAGAACATTAACCTATTGGGTAATCAGGCTCCAACACAGGCTTCAATAAGAGACCTTTCCTGTTACACTTTTCTCTGGTCCATCAGTGATGTTCACAAAACTGCTCCATCCTGTCACAACAGAGGCTGTGAGCTATAACGCCTCCTTATAGTGTGTCTGTACAATAAGAGTTTAGGAAGGCCTGCAGACACAACAGCAAGCTAAATAACAAAAGACAACCATGGCTGTTGTTAAAATCCTCTACAGAAGAACAGTTCCTTTAGTTTTACACAACACAGGACTTTAATAATCCTTATATATTTTGAAGCTAGGTAGTATTAGGCCTCTGAAATTGTTTTAGTAAATTTATATAAATTACTCAGCAGCTTTTTCCATTAAAAAAAAAAAGGTTTCGATTCTAGTTTTAAGATAGTGTTAATATATTTTTTTTTGAAAAGGCTATAAAGTCATACCATTTCAAAGACACTGACCCATGAATAACACTGGACAACTTCCTGAGCTCCATATAGAGCTTTAGCCGGTCTGCAATATTGTCTAATTTCACTAATGTCCTGCATCTGGAGGTGGTAAGGAAATGTAACATTTATTAACTCCCGTAAAAGAAGAGAGTTGTTCAGGTCATTCATCTTGTGGCCTAGCAGCTATATAAAACCACGTGAACAGCACTGTAATTGCTCAGATGCACAAAACCTGGTTGTACTAACTTATTATTAACTAGTGCAACAACGAATGGAGTAAAGACTTTGGCAAAGCTTTATGCTGACTTCGCTGTTGCTCTGCTTCTCCAAGCAGCTCATGAAGGACAGAGATTAGGGAAAGCATGACCAGCTTCTTAGGAGACAGCTGCTCACACTGCCAATGGAGGAGCCCCTTTTAATACAAAATATTCACCTTGGTACAGAAGGCATTGGACTTTCCTTAGCTGCAGTATTTTGTGGCACAGTGCAAGGTCCAACCACTTCTTCACCATCTGTATGGACTGTGGCAACATCATTGACTCTCCTGGATTTTGCAAATGACACTATATGTGCAAGGAAAGCAGGCCCCTGAGAACATTCACTGAGCTAAATTTTAATCTCCCTCCTCACGTGACCTCAAAATTGCCCTTTTCTGCATTGCCAGCTACAATGGTGATTAGATAACCGGTGTGCCCAGGCACTGGGAATTAACTTTTTGCTATGTCTGTCTGATCTCCCCTCCCTTAATTTTGTGGTTTTGCAGAGGAACTGCTGTCCTTCATTATGACTGTACAGTGCCCACAGTAATGCCATACTAGGCCAAGGCTATAATTACTAAGCTTATTTACTTGTTTACTTAGGAAGCGTGTCATCATATTCAGTATTTGTACAGCACTTGCCATCAAAAGATCAGAACGTGCTTTGGAGAAGAAAACAAACAAACAAATCAAACTCCAAACTTCTTTTTGCTCGCAGGGCAGAAACATTAATGGCCAAAGTCCTTGTTTGTGCTTATTCGTGCATGGCGGCTCATTGCCTGGGAGCTGGTTGCACTGGCACGATTGCCGTGCCAACTGAGGTGCTGTTCCACTCAAGAAAAAGTGCCAAAACATGGCTCCAAGTCACATGCTGCCTCAGCAGCAGGGCCGTGAACAGAAATTCAGTTTCTTCTTTGTCCCATGGTCCAAGTATTTCAATTTGATAGCAGTGTACTGAAGAATTACACATCCAGAAGCTAAGGACAGTGGTTAGTTCTGAGAATATTTCAAAGCATTCACAAATATACTAAGCAAGCTATTTTTTCAAATGTCTTAATTAATAATGACCAGTGTTTAATAATGTGAGCAAATGACCAAGCCTGAACTAGCAATTTGACTTGAATCACTTTTCAGAAACAATGATGGCAAAAGGTTTTCTGTATGGGATAGGTATGAGTGAAAAGAATAAATATGTGCAATAGCAACAAGCAAACAGAAACATTTGCCAAAATTAATATTTAGATAAGTTACTTCTTACCTTTTTGGTTTCTCTGCCATTAGACTTCAAATTAGTCAAGTACCTAACAATTGACAATAGTGGTCATTATGCTTTTGAGCTTAATAATACGTTTTCAAAACTAACTGTTTCCTTTGATTTGCTGTATGCCATTAAAAACAAAAATGGGGAATATAATCTACATATAGAATATCTGCAGCTAATGCTACTGAAATACTCTATTTTCTAACTCTACCCCCTGTTGACTGTTCTACTCCTATACTTCCCCTTGCTTTCATGTATTTCTAGAATGACAGACATGCCCATATTTCTTTCTTCTAGTGGATATATTCCTTGTTCTTACCTGAATAATATTTCCAATGAAAGCAAGTGAGTACATAATTGTCAGACACCAGCTAAAATATTCACTGGTGAAATATTTTACTATTATTTTATTGCAATTTGATGACTCAGTTGTCAGAAAGTTATTAGCTAATAAAATATGAAAGGAGTATAATTTCCCAAAAGACAGAGTTACTTATGCCATTATTCACATATGAATAGATATGTATATGACGGTGCTACAATTGCTGCTTTGCCTAATTGCTTTCTTTCGAACGCGTATCTGCTTGGTGCAGCATCTTTTCAGAAACAGAGAACTGGATGTGATGTTTTGCAGTCTGCTCCTCCGTGAGGCTGTACGGATCCCACCATCTGTGCTGCCTGACCGCGCACGACACCACCAAGCACCTGTGCGTCTCAGTGCCTGTTGCTGCACTGCACACCCTCCGCTCGCTTGGTCGTACTGACTGCAGTCACAGGACCCGAAGGACAGGCAGCTGGTGGCTCCTGGAGAGCTTTCTGACGCCGTGAGCCCCACAGGAGCCCAGGAAGCCCCAGCATTAGGAGAGCCTGACACAGCCCCCAAGTGCTCGTGCTCCTCCAAATGTCGCCCTTCAGGTCAGCTTCCGCATTTCTGTCCGTCTGCTTCTTCACGCTATTAGCACACCTTTGTTTTTAACATCTGGAGTTCCTGTCTTTTGCTTTTCATGCCTTTCCAGTTGACTCTGGTTGTACATTTCTCCTGTGTCTGTATCACAGAGGCATAAAAAGCATGAAACTGGAATTTTGGTCTGCTGTGGAAGGAAAATTCAGAAGAATGGACAGATATTGGAGTAAACGATCAGGGACTGTAGCTTCTGAGATAGTCACTGATCAGCTCACAGGAAAATGCAATGTTTGGGCTTTAGACCAGATTAAGATGAGATGGAGGCCACCTACCACGTACCACTTTTTCTGCATTCTACTCATCATTTTGAAATTATTATGGACAGCTACAACTCCACTTCAGCAGAAATCGTAAATCAGAGTCAGCTTTCTTTTATTACTCATGCCAAAGCAGTTTTCTATCATGCTTTCACTTTCTTGTTTTGTGTTAGAAACACAAGCAGGTGATCCATTCCAGGGAAAGCTGCCACTCTGCCCAGCATGACAGGGAAGTGAGAACTCATAGTTCATGGTGGAAAGAAGATTACAGAATAGATTGCCTTGCCTGTTCCCATTTGTCACCCACCTATCCAGTAACCGAAGATACCAGCAGGAAGAGTTACTTCTCCAACAAAGCATGAAGAACAGTTCCTAGACAGGATAATATAAAATGGTGCTCAGTAGTCATATATTCACGCTCAAAAATATGTTGCAAAAGCTCCACACAGATGTATTATTCTCTGGCTGCCGTATCTCCACAGGGGTCACTGAAGAATTTGCCCTATCATTTGCTGCTCTCTCTCACAGAGTTATAGTTTGACACCTGCACAGCAGCAAGGACAAATGTTGTCCTGCTCTTGAAAGAAGTGAGTATGCTTCTGAGCACCTGGACAGTGCAATGGAGATGTTGTTTATAAGAAAGTGCTCTTAATGAGGCAAATATCTACCATCTGATAGATGCTGCATTGCAGAGCTAGAGGAGCTCTGTCAGCAAGGTAGCAGGTGGAAATCAAGTAGAGCAAACCCCAGGAGAGAAAAAGCATGAACTGTGAGAAGGAGAAGACATAAAGCAATACTGACTGGATCCTTCTTCTTTTTTTTCACTGCGCTGTCCTTGCTGACACTAATAAACAGTGGTTTTGGCTGGTCCAGTCTTCAGAGACAATCTTGGTATCTCCCTTCTGTGGTCCTCTCCCCAAAGTAAGGTGTCCCACAATCCACCCATCTTTCTCAGCAAGCTCTGCTCATCTCCTTACATATCTTCCAGTCAAGCCAAAAGTTGTTCTCAACCAAAACAGGGCTGCCAAAGGAAGGGAAAGAACTTCTGGAAATTTTGACCAGCTGAGCTCAAAACTGTGCCGATTACATGACAACACTGTGAGTGGAAAATTAAAAAGCACTCGTAGGTTGCTAAACAAACCTGGGGTTATTCAGTCTGCAAACTGGGTATGTATGGAAACACATAAGTCTCCATTGCCAGAACACGACTCCTATTATCAGAATTTTCCTACATTGCCTGGGACTAACACAAGGGCTGGGATGCAGGCTTTGCTCAGACATGCATGACGATAGAACATAGCGTGCTATTCAGGATTATAAAATGGTTACTTTAAAAGGACTTCTAGGAAGACAAAAACAAACAAAAACCTACACGTAAATAAGGTGTGTACCAGTCAATTGCCTATTGAGCTGTATAATGAGAGACAGTCATCATAAATGCAGCAAACACAGCATCTCCTATTCATGCCATGCTCCTGGCCTTGTACACTTGATGACATCTCTGGCTCCTATTATACACCACAGGTACTCCAGAGTCTTCCCCATTCTGCATTAGCAGCCAGCATTCACAGGAATTAAATATTGATTAATGCACAGAAAAAACTAGTATGTGTAATCATATCTATGGTACTGGTTGACCCTTAATTCTAGCTGTGGTTATGATGACAATTTGCAGAATATTGGCTCCTAATTCTTCCAACTATTTTACTTACATGACTGTGGACCGAAATGTTGGCTGTTGCCTGTTGTGCATCTTACAAGTTCTGCTCCAGTCTTCTCCGCTCTCCTTTATTAGTCTGAATAATTTTGTGGCACTTCTTCAGATCATTTTTTCTCTCATAGACTATTCATAGAATTAATAAACCACGGCTAACCCTAGCACAGATTTACTGTTCACACTGATGCTTGTGATATGCCATTGAAGAAAAAGACAGATGGAACACATCCATCTGGCAAATTGTGTGAGTGCACTGTCATGGATCAAAATAGTGAGCATATTTAAAGACATACGGCTTGGATACAGTCATTAAAAGATACACTCACAACTTCAGTTAGACTAGTTTGTCTATGGCCTTCCAGCACACAAGTGAGAGCACCTAAATTCAGCTGTTCCTTCTGAGTCACTCATTCTCATGCTGCTATCTTTAAAGGCAATCTAAAGAGATTAGCTTCCTATGCCTGATGTTACACTCTGCGAACAGCCTCTGTGTGTCACCCTCCAGCCTATTCAGTGAAAAAAGTGCTCTGCATTGGTATTCATGACACAAACAAATATTAGTAATTCATGCAAATATTAGCAATTAATGGGTTTTTTTCTTCCTCAGGGTAGTTTGAACAACGTCTGTTCAAAGAGCTATTGTAAGAAAAGGCATTTTACGGTGTCATTTCTCAATCATGTAGTTTTAACCTATTGTAGTAAGAGAAAGGAGGAAAAAAGACTTCAGCTTTCTAAGAGATGCTTTTTCTCTCAAAGGTGGAAGAGTAAAATAAAAAATAAATTTTTTCCTGGAAACTGAGCCACCTGACTTAGCTACCTTCAACTTCCACAACTGAAGTGCGTGGTCTAGTCCAGTGATCCTTTAACTTGTTATATTCAACAAACACCACAGTAGCTTTTGTGTAATGGTTAATCAAAATAAGCGAAACTCCAGGGCAAGAAGTGTTTCAGTTCCATCGCTACTAGCAGCTCCCATTACTGCCAAAACATCAGCTCATCACAGAAAAGTCTCCTGAACAGCTTCACAGATCATGTTTCCGGAACACTGGAACGTAAGAGCAGTACAAAAAGGAGGCAGTCCTTGTAAAGCAACAGAAACACCCATAAGTGACTCTGCTAATTGCACCACCAGGTAGGATGTTATTTAAATATGCACAATTCCTACAGACATAGCATGCTCTAGGTTTTGCAAATACGCAAGTAGTGCTTTGCTGTATAATATTTGATACTTTCTGTTCAGCAGGGCCAGGGCTTGAAAATAAATAAGCTCGCATCAACTTGTCAGAGAGTAACCTTAAGAGGTGTTGGCATGAAGACAAGAGCAGTGGGATCCATAGCCAGCTCTCAGGCTGAGAAAGGTTATCTCAGCTTCCCATGAATGAAATTTCCTTCAGATTATTGACTGGGGGCGGGGAGGGGAGGGGGGAGGGCTTATTCTTTTAGAATAGTAAATACAAGAACAGCTACATACAAAATTTCTCATATGCTTGCTGAAAAGTAGATGCCACGTCTTTCCTCCTGCTCCTGAGTTCAGGTGCTCATCATCCAGGTTTCTGATTGAAGAGAGACTAAGTCCTCTGATATCCTCTTTTCTTGCTATGGGATTACTTGTGTTTTACCCCACTGAATAACTGTTTTGGGAACCCCTTCTGTCATGATTTCTAGTATCTAAGAGTGTGCCTTCACACAGGTTGAAAGGAAATATGGTTTTGGCTCTTCGTATGCCCATTTATAGCCCTGTGGAAAAATGGTGGGAAAACGACGTGGCCACAGCAGTGTTGCAGTGGAAATGCTTGTCATATTGGTTTTTGAGGACTGAGGAAGGCATCTTTCATCCTATTCACAGATAAGTATGTTTCCTTACCTCCATAAGAACGAGAAGCAAGAGGGCAGGCCTAGGTAAATTCCCTCAGCCTCATGGGGACAGAAGAGCTCACAGAGAGCATCTGAAGATTCATCATTTATGGACAGAAGAGAAGATGGTTTAGAATACTCTTATTACCCTCATTGCAGGGGTGTTGGACTAGATGATCTTTAAAAGTATCTTCCAACCCAAACTATTCTATGAGTCTATGATTTTATATACCTTTAGATGTGTTTTCCTCTTGCTCCCTGGTGAACGGATTTTTATATTAAATTTCATCACTATAATTTGTGAATTGCAGATATCTTTCTTTTTCTTCTTGGGTGACATTTACTCCTTATAGTGACTTAGCTCTACACTGTGTCTTATAGCTTATTTAAAGCCTCAAAATATATGGCATGTATGTGACACACACAACGCAGTGTCCTCATGTGGAGGACTACAGTGTGTCTGTGGATTCCCCGACAGAGGGCATGGGAACAGATATTAGCCTCAAATATATTAAGGTCTACCCATGAGAAAGATGGGAGTAAAGGAGTGTCTGGAGATATTAAGGTGTACTTGTGAGAGAGAAGGGAGTAAAAGAGTAACATTGATGATAGAAAAATTAGCCAATGAGATGTTATTACTGCAACTTGTAACCAATAGCAAAAAGACACTTGAGCTGGTAAAGACGATATAAAAAGGCACTTGTGGCAATGAATGGAGACTGCTGTTTGTACAGAAGAACTCGGTCTACGTCGTTTGTCCGTCTCAACCATGACATCCTCATTGACACTTTCCAGCAGGAATGAAACTCAAGTAAAGAGCTTTTTGGAAGTAATACAAAGTCAAGCTACTAAAGAAAAGTCAGCAAGGTTTTCACAAGCTGACAAAATCAAAATGTACTTCAGAGCAAGATAGGAGTGTGAGTCTTCCTAGAAAACAGGCAAGTTCCCAACTAGCTGATTTAAACTGGTATAGTTCGGCAAAGTATATTTCCAGGTTCTCAGCTCTGGACTTGCACATTCTCAATGCATCTTAGGTTGTATAGCTT
The DNA here is from genome assembly GCA_013399365.1 of Pampusana beccarii. Taxonomy (NCBI): domain Eukaryota; kingdom Metazoa; phylum Chordata; class Aves; order Columbiformes; family Columbidae; genus Pampusana; species Pampusana beccarii. The sequence goes on along the minus strand of VWYH01072610.1, from coordinate 533,435 downwards.
AAAAGTTAGGGTAGTGAATCACTGGAATAATTTGATGATTGAGGACACATACATACATATGAAAGAATACCAGTGAGGACAAAAAAAGGCCCAGCAATCTTTTGCTGGCAGCCTTCTCCTTCAGAATATATTATTAGACATGTACCCTGACTAGAACATGCAACAGCACTCCTCTTGAGCTGTTCCCCTCTTGACTTGCAGAATTTCTTTTCTGTATGAAGAGCTTACTGTTCACAAGCAAGTGTAACTTATTTATTTTTAATGTGAAAGTCTACTTTTATCACCTTATAAAACAACAAAAAAAGAAGTCTTCACATTCCAAATGTATTCGTTTTGGAGAGAGAATCAACATGAGCTTCAGTGAGGAAGAGGCTGTTCAGAAAGTGTTTTGCTAAAACAGGGCTACCTTAATTGCAGGCACTCCTAAAGCCATAATATCTGTAGATCAGACTGTTTGTTTTATTTGCTACAGTAACGAACCTCCAAATCCAATTAGCCTGCTTTTGGATCAAAATAGCTCAGGGCTGATGATACCCCAGTTCCTGCAGTGGCCCAGAACTGAGCTGGGCCACTTGGTCATTGTCGATGTAGGCCTGGTTTCTCCTATCCTCTCGTGGATATAATTGTCAAGAGATGTAAATGGGGTGAGGTCAATTGCAGCCCTCAGTCATTTAAATTTTACCTTCCATTACTGATTTTTAAAAATAGATCAGGATGATCTGTGCTATTCTTTGGCAAGGATCAAAGGTTTCAGTCAAAACTCAGAGTGCAGCTAGCATGTCCTGCCATGCAGGAGCTTCTTTCTGTAAGCCAATACCAAATATATACTTAGAGATCTGAAAAAAAACAATTCAAATAGGACTGTTTGTAAGCACACTATCTAGATATTTCATACATGAAATCAATTTTCAATTCATGGGCAAATTTTAGCAACAGAGAACCATTATGTGATAGCAAAACAACTCTCCCATTGGCTACATTTCCTGAAAAGAGCATGCATTTTCTGAGTATAGCTGCTTACCATTTCAAAACCACCAAAATAAAAACCTCCAGTGTGAAGAAGTATGTTTGTAATAAGCTTTGGTATTACCACAAAAACACCTCAGCAAATATTCTGCTCCACACCCTCTGAAGTAACACAGAGAGGCTGATAGGGTCTCTGCTTTGTAGTACTTCAAGGACAAAAACCTCGCAGAGTCAAAGGAAATAAAGCAAAGAAGGGAATAATATTTCCAAGCTCCAGGCAAGAATAACTTTGAGCTGTGCAGAACGCAACATCTTTTGCTCTGGACAGAAGAACTATTCATAACATGTATTTCTGCAAACTCTACTGTCCTTTACCCTAGAAGTTTTCTGGTTTTTCCCCTGTGTCAGCCCTAGAACCCACACAGCGAGCTTGAGCAGGTCTCAGATCCAGCTTCAATCAACCTTTTTTTTTACTTTTTCTCTTTCTTTGGAGACTGTCTTCACACGGATCAGCAAAGTCACTCCTCCCCTGTGGCACCAGAGGCAGCAGAGCTGGTGGAGGGGAGGCAGCAAGAACAGGCAGCTCTGATGGAGGATCCACGAGAGGCCAGGACTGCCCCTTCCACCAGTGATGCAGCTTCAGGGCCAGGTTAGTCAGAGCTAATCTGGTTTCTGACCATCCCCTCGCATCCCTGCCCCTCTTTGCTCCTTCCACACAAGTCTGCCGGTGTGACTGCTTGTCCTGGCTCATGGCAACCTACACCTGAGATGTTACCTGGGTTATGTTAAGGGAACAAAAATAACCTTGGGTAGCAATGACCTTGTCCTTTCCGCCTCCTACAAGAATCAGGATGCATAAGCTTACTGTTTCCTTTTCCCCAGATCTGACAGTAGGCTGTTTCTCTTTCATGCTTAAGCAAGCTTAGGTCTATAGAGGGCTTCTAAGGAATGATTCATTTGACCTGTTTCACAAATCTAGTTTAAGATGAGATGAATCATGTCCTACAACTGTTTATTCCTCTCCACAGACTGCAAAGGGAGCTTGGGGACATTGACTCAGATTTAAACTTCTACATTAGAAACTTCAAAAAATAGGTGATTTGAATCCCAGTGTTCAGTTTCAACTAATAATGAACACAGAATGAGAGAAAAATCAGAGAACTGGACATGCATGATGACTCAGTGTTATTCATCATACTCAAGATTAGGGGGAAAAAAAAAAAGTGAGAACTTCCAGGAGGATCTTGCCAAAGGCTCAGAGATAGCTGGGTTACACTAAGAAAATTCATACTTGAAAGAGATAAGGAGTCTTGTAGGGAGTGTTTAAATTCTTTTTGTATTGTGAATTCCTCTGAAATGACTGTGATTTCTCAACACAAAAATTGAGATATCATTGCACACTCTAATTGATAAAGACATTCTGAGAGTCAAAGAAGGTAATTTTGGCAGTTGGGTTTGGTGTCACTGTGTACGTACATAACTGAGACCAAGCTTAAGCAGACTGCAAGACACGACAATTTCTAAACTAATGACAGTGTAGCTATGCATCCCAGGTGAGAACTGGCAGTTTTGCTGCTGCTCTGTAAGTCACACAGCTCTTGCAGCTACTAATCTGCAGATATCTTACTAGCTAACCAAGTGACAGGAAAAAGAAGTGCAGAAGAATAAAATGTCAAGAATAGAACCAGAGTCTCCTGACTGCTGCTTCAGAGGCTGCCTGTCTGCTGGACTCTACCTTCTTTCTCTTTTTACCTCTATACAAATAGATATTTCCTGTTGTTTTCAGGGATGTATTCATTTAAGAAAGACTTTTATTTTTTCTCTTTTGAGATGGATTTATCTTTAGGACACTTTAGATCTCTCTCGCTGCCTCAACCCTGTTTTGTTACTTTGTTAGTTTTCTTCTGATCTCATCTCATCTCATCTCCCGTGCTGGTCCTCCAGAACTTTTAACATGATCACTCTAATGTATTGTCCCTATCTAGTGATGGGGCTTTAAAGCAATTCACTTTCATAGTAGTTCCCTGCTAATGCTGACCGGGAAATTCAGGCAATGTAAGCCAGACCCGCCGAGCAAGGAGCTACAGGGTTCTTCTCCTCCAGTTCAATATTCAGTGCTTCTGATATTTTCATTCTTCTTGAAGGCAAACTGACTTTTGAACATCTGAGTAATTTTTACCCTTAGGAAGGAGTATGCTGTGTATTGTCCAGTATCAACTCGTGCTGATAAGCATTTTCATTAGATGGTTTGTGGAAATTCTTCCCGTCATTAGAAGAAATTTCCCTGGGAAGGCTATGTCTGGCTGGAAAGGTTACACTCTCATTTGGGGACTATTTAGGAAAGAAATAGGCACTTTCAACTGCATAAACCCCTTTTTTTCAGCATATTTTTTTTTTCCTAAAGGTACCACTCAGGGAAGGTACCAGGTATACAAAAATAGATAAAGTCTTTCTGCTGTTCAAAAATCTGGCTTATATATGACAGTCTTTGTCACTGCCCTTTATGGAGCTCTAGAAAAAAAAACCACCTGTACAGATAAGTCTTTGCATTCTAATTCAGTCTTTGGACTTTCTGGAGATACTTTCATCAGCTAAACTCATAAAATAAGGTGTTGGTGAGAGACTCCTCCAGGTCTGAATTTCTCATGTGCAGAAGGGGTACAAGATACAGAGCAACGCATTTACCATGCTGCAATGAAGGCAGCTGAGCTTGCTGGATTGCTCGACCAAGATGTATAGCTGCGGTAAAAGAATAACAAGTGTATGACTCTTCCTGTGCTTTCTAGTTAGTGGGGAGGAAACCTGCAGTAGGTAGAAGGGTCTGTCTTTTCAGAGGTGATACTCACAGCACTGCTTTTTCCTTTGGTGAACACTCTTCAGGGACAAACTTTTAAGAGGGGGAGTCTGCTTATACCCAAGTGTAACTCACATATAGGTAAACTGGATTTTTTTCCCATACTCTTACCTAACAAACATAAGATCAGAAAGACAAGACCTGTTTTAAATATTTCATTCTCTGCAGAGAATTAATAATGTATGAAATTATTCTTCCTACACTTTGTGATGCATGATCAGCATTTGGTTAATGAAGAAGCTTGAAATTCTCCTCACGATAGATTGTTTCTAATGTGGTCATAGCTGTGATCCTGACACTGTGAAGATGGGGAGCAGAGAACTGTAACTGGCAGGATACTGGATCTAAAGACTTATGAAGGTTTTTGATTTCTTCTTAATGCCAACTAGCATTTTTGGGGAAGATAAACCCTCACATATTGGGAAAGAAATCAGAAATCTGTTATTCTCACAGACTAACTTCAACAGCAGGTCTGGATCTGAATACTACCTTTCAAATACACTTCAAATTGCTGCAGAGCCCCAGATTAACAGCACTGCAAGATCAAAAGTCTGTGATGCAAAATTTTGGTGCAGCATGCTGCAACACATAAAAACCACACTGCCTGTTTTTAGCACATTCTCACCCACAATAGTGCCTCCTTAAGTTGATGTTTAGGGCTCAGCTCCACTTGCACTTTCAGGGGGCTGAATCTGGTCTCTGATGCCATGGCACAGATTGCACGACCCACCTCAGTGCTGCGTAAGGTGGTGAGTCACCTTCCCATCTCCCTCTCCTGTCCAGATGTGCAGATGATCCAGCACCCACCTTGGAAAATACATCAGCTCTGCCTGTGGGAGAGGGGGCAACAGGGCTGCAGTGAGACTTTGAGTGAACAACCAGCCCTGGTGTCTTGTGTGGTTACTTCATAAAAGTGACAGAGATGTTCTCTACTACTATTTCTGGGGCCGAAGTAAATTTGGTTAAATGCGCATAATGCTCTGGAACAACACATTTTTAATGGGCAGGTAGAGCACTAATTTTAAGCGTAAATTATATATTTGGGTTAGCATCTTGGCTGCTTTGTTGTTTGGTTCTTTCAGAACACTTGGATGGCAGCCATCAACACTCTGTGATTTATCTCTATTTAATTTTTCCACTTTTTCAGACTCCTGGCTGTTGATAATTCAATTTCTGGCAACTGCAGACCTTCACTCCCTATTATAAGTTATACCCCAAGGCAGACACACCGCCATCTGCACTGTAACGGTGGTGGTAGCTAGTGGACATGAAGAGGCAGATGTCCAGATGCCACTTGGGCTCTGAAACAGCTTTAATACACAAATTATGTTTGGATTGGAAATATCCTCTGAATCCAAATATTAGCCTCTCAGAATAATTAGTGTTCTCTCCTAAGGGACCCCGCTACCCTGTACTCAACCTCTGCAGATTGCTTGTTCCAACAGTTTTAATGGATGCACAAAACTAAGTGTTTTCCTTCACCCAGCCTCCAAAATCATCAAAAGAGAAAATAATCTTCATCCAGTCATCCTTCATACCCCCTCGCTTCACTTCCCTGTCTTCCCTTATCCTCTCCTCGCTATCTCCATGCCCTCCAAGAAGAAATCTTCTTTCAGAAGGTTTTGTGCTTGCAGCAAACCATCAACTTGTGCTTTCCTAAGAAATATATCCTTTTCCCAGATGCTGGCGGCATCTCTCTACAGGCTGCAGGCACAGTGCAGAGACATAAGGTGCTGCTGCATGTAAGAGCTGGGAAGCATCCTCTCCTCCCCCATGAGCCTGGAAATGGTACAAGTATTGACCTGAATTAGAGAGGGATGATTACTTTTTAGGTGGAAATCACTCCAAAATCTTTCTCAGAAGCTCAGTAGGGATGTGGCCTCCAGACAGTGAGCTGGAAAGAAAACATGGGAATTGCTGAAGTATGCCCACACCTGTAGCATAGGGCTCTTGGCAAGAAGAGGGAGTCTTGTCCCAGGCTGGGTGTTGCACAGATCAGCACCAGTATACCCCATCTTTCTGACTTCCCATGTCACGCACGGCTTGACCCTAAAGTTACTCATTCCCACGATGAACCTATAATTTCTTGGTAAGCTACGGAACAGCTTGATGAGCTACTAGCTGAGGGAAGCTAGCAAGAAACAAGGATGCTACCTCTTATCCATGGGATTAGTTATCTTGAGATGTGGAAAACCTCTGTGGTCACAGTTGCATCTTCCTGTTCTCCGATGAGAATGGAAGACAACAGTGGCTATCTTGCATGATAACCAAGTGGGTAGAGAGCTGTTCATGACACCACTGGAGAATTTCTTTGCTTCCTATTATGTCTCCTTGAATAAATATTGAGATTTACAAACTGCAAGCTAATTGGTATTTTCTAAGGAGAAATTCACTTTACATTATCCAGGCAGAGTTTCATCAGTCTCTACCCAAGCAGTTTAGTATCTGTCTAATAACATGTCTTCAAAGTTTTCGGACTTCAAAGTGAGAAAGTTGTAATTTGCTCCTTTTTGACAGGCAGAGCTATCTATAATATAGACCCAAACAGTCTGTGCGGATGGCTTCCCACAGTATTCAGCCTTAATTTCTGTTTTAAAATTGCCTTCCCAAGGAGAAGGAGGTGAAGCAGAAAAACTTCAGCCCCCCTAACACTCATTATCTATTGAACTGTTACAAAAGTCATGAAGAAAAAGGTAAATTGATCACAAATACTTCCTGCCCCCGTTCTGGAAACAACCGCATTCTTATTCACTGAAGACATCTCTCTACTGTTGCCTCAGCTAAGTCAATGAGGAAGAAAGGAAAGCCTGAGCCAGAGAGAACAGAGAACAATTTAAGGCATTTGGGCAACCAGGAATGTAATTTTACTGGAGGGTAATATTCACTTTCCACATAATTTTGTTTTTTGTGGAATAAAGGACTTGTTATAGCTTGGCAACGCCTTTTAGGAGATTTAAATTTCTAACAGAAAATAAACCCTTTAAGATGCTTGACTTGCATTGTTCTAATTTACTATGTTCTTTAGCTCTAATCAACCAGGTTTTGATCATTGCTCTTTTAAGATATATTTTCTAAGCATAAGCAGAAGTTACATTGTTTCTGTGTAAGCTGTGATTCACAGCTATGATTTTATACTATATTAATGTAGGACTGTTTTCAAAACTATCTCAAAAAAACCTGTGCATTCAACAAGCACAACAGTAAAGATTTTTTAACTTTTTTTTTTTTCAGAATTATGAATGCTGACACTTTCCTTATCACTGGCAACTGTGGCTAAAATATTCAGCCAATAATTTTTTTTACTTCGGCTGAAATGAGCAGCAACTGTTAAAAGGCCAAAAGTGTGCAACCAAGGCATGTGTGTGACAGTTCATGACATTTCAAAAGTTACAGGTTATGTTTCACCCACAAAGTTGAGGAAAAGACATTTGTACTCCATGCTCAGAGCAGAGAGTCCTTCCATGCTCCTCTGGATTGACCATGTTAGTTTGCCCACAACGAGAGCTATTCCTTGTTCTCCTCAGCCCTCGGCTTCCTGACTACTACATTTTGCAGCTGAGGTGAACCCACTCTCAGGAAGGGCCGGTTTATGCTGCTCCATTTTGTCCTGGGAGCAGAATCATGGTGTGTTTTGCCTAATAGCTGGCAGGACAGCTTAGCCTGGAGCAGAAAAGCAGGGCAACATCTTTCCCTCCCTCTGTCACTTCTCTATTTCCCTCCACTGCAATTGTGTTCTTCTATTCTTTCAGTCCCTCTTTAAAATCTGTTTTTGCTGATGGTAAGGAAGGGTACAAATTACACATCCCTCCTTTCAACTGAACTCTGTCTTCTTGAGCTTTTCAATGAAAGGAGGGAGAAGAAGATGTGTCTGGTACGATGGACCAGCAGGAGCAATCCTTCCAGTGGCTGGAATTACACAGCTCAAGAAGAACGCATATCCCACATGAATTCCCATCAGAAACATCAAATCTGTGACTTTAGCCTATAAGGTTTGGTTTTAACTACAAGAGGGGAAATAAGACCAAGTTATTAGTGGGAAGATGGCAAAACTGATGACTGACACAAGAGAGAAACTTACTGCTGTTACTTCATACAATTTAAAGAATATATCCATGCTCTCTCAGAGGTTATCAGAATATTCCTCTGTTATACTGTGGCCAGCTTGTGACAAAGCCACCTATTAATAACAGTCAGACTCAGAATCCAAGAATATTTAGAGATAATTCCTAAAAAAATATATATAAAAAAATAAAAAGGAAATAAATACGAGTGGCATTAATTCTGTAACATGTAACACATCTCACGTAAAAAACCTTGAAAGCTGAAGTGCTCTGCTAAAACATGAGCAAGATTGAAGAAGGAAACTTTTACTTTGAATTAAAGTCCAATGGCTTAATACAAAGTTCTACCAACATAGCTCCAATATCAGATCCAAGTCAAATACCGTGCCTGGGTTTAGTGGAACCTTAAAAGTATACTAGATCATACATAGATATTCCAACTTGATTTTATTAAGCTACAAATCAGTACATTGAAAAACGTACTTTTTTTCAACATCATTTAACTTCTAGAAAGAGCAGGAAAAGCTCCAATATTGTCCTAGCGACCGAAACCTCTCACTTCCACATTTTGAGCAGATCTCACTGCTTTCAAACACTTGGAAAACAAAACACAGACTGCAGAGCCTTATGAAAAAAAATTATAGAAAAGTCACTAGTTATGAAAAATACCTAAGAATGGAGGTGAGTCAGGAAAGACTATCACACAACATGGTTTACATTTTTAAAGCATCACATGATTAGAAGAGCCTTAGAAAAGAGGTGTGATTTTTCCTACAAATAGATTGCCGTAGGCCCTTACTGCAGTTACAGTTTAGTGGGATCCCTTTGAAGCAAAAGGATGCGCTATCATGTGCAAGAACATCAAAGCAGGCAAATGGTGACACACTGGTGTGGCAAATGCTACAACTTTTAGTTGTCTGTTCACAGGTCTGCATTCCTGCAAGGCGATGTGGATAGCATACCAATGTGTGCAAGGATGGCCCGTATACCTGGTTTGTGATGATGACAAATGGTAAGACTATCAGATTCACTGCAAAGAGTGGAACTGAAAAATTTCTAATTTAGAGTTCATATCACATTACCCAATCTACCTGAAAAGAATGCAGTGGGAAAAAAAATGAATTTGGAAAAAGCATTAAAAAGTCATCAGACCATGCAAAGACAGCTCTGTAACCTATGAGCTATTTCCTAGCCACTTAGCACATTTATTCCAGCAGTCTCTGTCCTTGATCCATTAAACTGTAGCATAGCTGGGGAAAGTATTCAGTGTTATTTGAGTGTTAGAGAGCTGCTCGAACCCAGGGTTTCAAACAGTTTTGTAACAAAATTGCCAGAGTTTATCAAGAAGGGTAAAATACAGCAAAACAATTATACACATTTGTAATTAATTATTTCTCTATTGAAACGCAAAAACTGATCTGTAACAAATAATTATTAAGAACTCTTAAGGGTGAAAATGCAATGCAATTTTCTAAATTAATTTAATGGCTGACCTGCTTTAATTAGTAGTAAATTCTTTATTGTAAGCTTTTTAATCACCACCCATTCACACAAGGGAGCCCCAAACTTGCTTGAGCTATAGAAATCATTGCAATAATAAACAACAAAAAATGTTATCTAATTCTTAGGGGGGTTTTGTGTTTGTGGAAGAAAAGGCAAAAGAGCTGGAAGACTCTGATTTTTATTTTACTGTATAAGGTTACGTACAATCAATCTATTTGCAATTAAAGTTAGGAAGCCTGGAGTGAGCAGACCTTCACTAATCATGGGTATATCCCCATGCACTATCATATCCTTTCATATACTCATATACTCATCAGCTTCTACTTTAGAAACAGGTCTGTTCTCTGGTAATTATGGGAAGCCTGATCCATAATCTCACTTCTCCAGATGGTGGGAAATTAACTTCATCCTAAACCTACTCCTGGCTAGTTTATACCTCGTTGTTTTTGTAAATTGTTTTTTACTGTAAATTTATTTGTACTGTTTTAATATTTTAATATTTGCCCCATTGACATATCCATGGACAGCAAGAGTACCCTCACATTTATTTTTGGACAAAAACAGCCAAGCTCCTTTAGTCTTTCTTTCTTTTTTTTTTTTTTTTTTTTTTTTTTTTTTTTTTTTTTTTTTTTTTTTTTTCCCATTAAAGCATACTCTCTGTTTACCTCAGAAAGCCTTCTCTATTTCAGCTTGGGTTCACCTTCGTTGAACACACAGAGCAGGACAGTATCCTCTGTTTTAGATGGAATTCAACTTAAGTTGGTTCTGATATTTCCAAATTTCCTTTGGGTATACACGGCCAAATACATCTTAGGATCATTTATCTTTTCCACAGATATATGAAAACCTAAGCTGCTACAACAGTGGCTTATCTTTGTCACCTTTACTCATCCTAATAACACTGAATCCACTGATGGCCTCCTTTTCCTCAGTTATTTTTAACAGATGAGCTCTGAGTTTATAGCTGAAAACTTATTTTATGTTATGGCTCAGGGAAGACTTTTGATACCAGACAGACAAAAACCATCTCAGTATTAACAGTTTGCAGCTTATTAGCACAGCATACTTCTGCTGAATTTCACTGCACCACACAGAGCTTCATTTGACATGATTAAAATTTAATATCAAGACATTCAACTAAGCCATACTGGAAAATCCGCCATTAAAATTCTGTTAAGTCTTATCATACCAATCCAGAGAAAAATAAAGTATGAGAGGCTTGGAAAACTTCCCATTTAAATAATGCTTTTTGTCCTCCACACAGGGCATATAGAAAAAGTTACCACCAAATATTACAGTGACTTATTAACATACAGGCCCTTCCTCTTTGCTAGATCTTTTTGTGTATATAGGAAACAAAATGGGAGGGCAGAAGAAAAGGAAGTATTTTGATGTAAAGTTTGATGATCTCACAAAATCAAACAAACAAACAAACAAACAAAACAAAACAACCAACCAACCAACCAAAAAAACAAACCAGATAAAGCATGTCAAGAATGAAAAATAAAATATATGGCAAGCTATAGTCATGCGAAGAATACGACAGTAACAATTAATTGGCCTCGACTTAGTTGGAAAAATTAAATTAGATGGGAAAACTTTGAACTACTTTATCTCAGAAATGCTCCAGTCACTGTGAGGAACTATGAGAAAAGATAAACATGAAGAGGGCTGGGGTTTTAGCTGGGTGGTTTTGGTCTGGATTTGTGTACAACAGAGGTTTCTCTCTTTGTTATCTTTTGCCTTTTTTAAAGGTAATAAATTATTTTAAAACTTCTTTCAAGTTTAGTCACATGTCCTGGTTTTGGCTAGGATAGACTTCATTTTCTTCCTAGTAGCCGTATAGTGCTGTGTTTTGGATTTAGAATAAGACTATTATTGATAACACACTGATGTTTTAGCCATTGCTGAGCAGGCAAGGACTTTCAGCTTCTCATACTGGCCTGCCAATAAGAAGTTGGGGAATCCACAAGAAGCTGGGAGGGGACACAGCCAGGACAGCTGACACAAACTGCCCGAAGGGATATTCCACTCCATACAATGTCATGCTCAGTGTGTAAACTTGGGGGAAGCTGACTGGGAGAGATCACTGCTCAGGGAAGAGCTGGGCATCGGTCAGTGGCTGGTGAGCAATTGCATTTTGCATAATTTTTATTTATTATCATTATCATTATTATTATTATTAATTAGTTAATACTAATACTAATAATAACTTCTATTACTATTACTATTTCTTCCTTTGCTATCCTATTAAACTGTCTTTATTTCAACCCACAAGGTTTTTTTCTATTCTCTCCCCCATCACACTTAGGCAGAGGAGTGAGTGAGTGGCTGTGTGGTGCTTAGTTGCTGGCAGGTGTTGTTTGCTGGCTGGTGTTAAACCATTACACCATGCTACAGCCTGTAAACTGTAGCTAGCTCTCAGAGTGCCCCTATTTTTGACTTGAGAACTCCTACTTTTGACTTGCATTCTAATCAGAGGAACCAAAGTGCTCCAGATGCATTGCCCTGGACACAACCAGCATGTCGTGGATCTGTAGCTGTTCTGGCCTGGCCAAGTTCCTGGCAGCAAACTCCAGTCAAGGAACTACGTAGCCATAAGAATAAACTAATGTGTGTGTCCTATCACAATTTCCACTGATCTATCATATCTCCTTTGACTTGAGATTTTTTTTTCTCGTGTCCTGTCACATCATCCTCTACCACACTCTCAGTTACAAAGGAAGAGTGAATTGTCAGTTCAAAGCTTCTCTGCTTACTCCTTCATATTTTGCACCTACCACTGAGAGAAATTTTTTTTCCAATGTTCAGATAGTTCCTGCACTGATCCTCTGTGCAAACTTGCTTGACTTTACCCACAGAGGGTAACTGAAATCCATCTGCACATGACTGGTGTCTACATCTGCAACAACCTCTTGCTAGCTTGTGTCCTCCTTCCTCCAGTTACCTGTGGAGCCAGATGACCCCTCCTTTGGCCGTAATCTCTGCCCTATCACTTAGACATACATCTGGCTAGATATTCCTTCTACAGGATCTGCAGACCTGGGGGATCTCACAGCAATCTGTGCAACACTAAAGAGGTCCAGTGGTTTGGATAGACAAGCTTGCTCTGACCCTCTTCACTCAAAGTTCATGAGTCCAATTCTGATGTCTTAACAGGATTCATTAGAGATCTGTGCTGTCACTCATGAACGTGTTCTTACTCTGCTATAATGCTTATGGATTTGAAAATGCAGGACATGTTTTAATAGATGAACAGCAAGTAGATTGTATGTGGTTTTTGTTTTCTACTTTTCCTTTAATGAAATTCTGCTGTGTTGGAAAGGATTTTAACGAACTGCATGCAGGAAACAAGCAAAAGTCACTTGAAAATTAGAGGTAATTGTACTTTAACTGCAAGTCTTGTATGCAATGGTATGAACACAGTACTTAACACATTTATCATTGGCAGTTTAATGGAAAAAATAGTTTTCGTCCTTCTTAAAGTCGTATAAAAGCATGAATTAATTGGCTTATTAATAGGTAGAAAGTAGTAAAGTATTAGCATTTGGGTATTCTTTCTGTCTCCCACTTTAATTTATTTGGAATACTTTCCCAATAAGCACAGGGTTCGCATAACTCTGTTCCTACAGAAAGGAACAGGTATTTTACAGGACAGAACGAAGAGATACGGACAGGATAAGAAAACTGACAAAGAAATCTGGAAAAAAACCCACTTTGTTGTCTAAAGAGAAGTCTGTAGCACCCAGACCCTACACAAATTTAGTGCTTTGGAGAGGCACTTCAGTTTCCTTGTGGTCAGACAAAGATGGTTGGCTCTTTCAAAGGAACCTCCTTCACTGACTTTATCAGAAATATGAGAATCTGAATATTTGCCTAGATGATTAGAATAAACAAGTATGACAAGAAAATAAAAACACTTCTATTCCCATTTTTGAACATAATTTCTAGCAGTTATGTAGAATTCAGGAGCATTAAGAAAGTAAATGAGTTACCCAGGTTTACATTTGTCAGAGGTGTCTTGAAAAGTAGCAACTAGTGACATTACTGTTTCATGTAAAAGTGGGTGTCCAGATACAATGAAAATTATCCACGAGAGAGAATGTACTCTTTGCATCTGTCATGCTACATCTACAGTGATGCTGAAAAATGAAACTGAATTACCTGCTGATCTATCCCAGCTTTTGTCCTTTTCCTAAGAAACCACCAACCCATCCAACTACCCTGGCTCATATCTTTTCTTATTAACATCATAACAGTTTTCTCAGAGATTCAGTGAGCTCACTAATTTATATTTCTGAACTAGAAACCCTTCTTTCAGAAAGGTAGGCTATTTTGATCTAAGTCTAGACAAGCTGAAAAATCCATCTCTTCTGGAAAACTTTGTTCTATTTATTTTATTTTATGTTGTTATTAAAGCAAATTTCTCATTTGACCTTGTTTGCCTTCAATTGAGGGACATAGGTCAGATAGTATCATCCTTGCCTCAAGTTTTAAAACCTAGTTCCAGTCTTCACAGAAGACCACACATCATACAACAACCTTTATAACCATTAGAAATGTTGTATTATGACTAGTTAGTTTTCAGCTCCCCCCTAACATGCTCTTAATTGCCTTAGTTTGCAACCCCCCCCCTTTTTTTTCCCCACTGCCCTTTAGTTTTAGTACCTTTTACACTTCTTTCTCTTCAAATTTATGACAACGGACTGTGCTATTCCAGGAAAAATCTACATGGTCAGACAGAAACTGAGTACAGATTTTTTGCCTGGGGTGTAAACTGGCAGGATGCAAGCTGGCTCCAGTCTGGAATTTGATGTAGAGCTGTGCATAAGCAAATAACACTTGGCAAATACTTGAGTAACACCTAACTTTCCCTCTAAGGCACTTTCTCCAGTTGTTCAGTTATTTCCTTGATCCACCCTTACACTTTCCCCAGTTTTTCCAATACCTTATGTGTGTGTAACATGTATTTTGCTGCATCAAGTCTGATTTTTGGAGCGTCATTAAAAAGGTTCATATATTCACAGTTAAGGGTTTTAATGTGCTGCTCATTCTTCTGATTTTGCAAAGCACTGCACAAAGCGTGCATTCTCAGTTTCCTTAATCTTAGGGTCATTTTTTTTTTTGATCCAATTTTGTTTTAGGGTTGGGTATTTTTTTTAGGAAAACAAGAATTGATGCATTCAATTAATGAGTACATAAAAGAAGAGCTAAGGCAAGTCCTTGACTTGCCTACTTACTTTCGTGCGGCCTATGGGCTATCTCAATTTATTAAGGTTAACAGTGAAATTATTCTAATGCAAAGCAAGCAATTCAACAGGTATGTAATTTGGGTGATGAGATTTTTTTTTTCTTTCTTTTCCAGGCCAAACTGTAACTCTGCCAACTGGAGCCATCTCCCTACCCACCAGAAATCAGCCGCTTCCAAGGAAACATCAGGAGAGACCATTTTCTAGCAAGAACTTTGTATCAACATAATTTATGCAATTCAGAAGCAGATGACCAGACTTTTGTTGAGCTTTTCCAAGGCTATTATTGGTGTCCTTAGGCCTTCCTTGAGGTGCAGATAGTAAGTTGGCACTAACAATACTCGTCAGAGCCAAAGCAAGTGATGGCTTCCCTTGCTGTTCCCTTCCCATCCCCATTCCCTTGGCATGGGCTCAAGCACGAGGGAGGTATGAAGCCACTGAGAAGGAGAAGAGGTGACAGGAATTCAAATGGCAAACAATCCAGCATTAGCTGCTGTGCAGAGGTGTCTCAGAGAGCTACAGCAAATTTCAGTTTGGAGTGCCTGGATGATACCTTCTTCCACATCTGGCCTAGCAAGGCTACAGGTAATACCTATTGAATGTTTTCCCCCCAGGGTGCCCTGCTCAGCTGCTCCTCACACTGCCCACCAGCTCACCGGGTGCTACCTGGGCCAAGCACCCTGCTCGTGCTGCACAGGACCCTTTTGTCCTCCTGTCAGCAGGTATCCAACACTTCAACAGCCTCCTTTGCCCTGGAGACACCCAAACTGTGGAAGACCAACAGAGGCTGTAGTGCAATTCAAACTGACATTTTTTGGAAACACTGCACTGTTACAAAACAGAGCAAGAAACTTGTTTTCTAGGAAAAAGAATTCTCATTAGATGAAAGCTACAAGGAAATAGCTATGAAAAACATGTCAGAGCTGTACCGCAGGGTTTTAGTGGCATTTTTCTCATACTCATTACTGAAATTAATTCACAAAACTTGCCACAATATGCTGATAGGTTGTAGCTGTAATACTTTAAGCAGTTGTTAGGAATTCAAAACATGACAATCAAAACAGTTTTCTTTACATATGATTAGAACATCTATTTGCTTGTTCGATGCAAAATTAAGTAGTAAAAGCAACCAGGAGCTAGGAAAGCAGCCAAGCAATAAAACTGATTGATTGCTCAAACACATTAAAATAATATCCACAACTTTCAAACATTTTCTCTAAAGCAGAAAATTGTCTCTTCAAGGTTAGCAAGCCACCTGGTTAGACAGGATGGCAAGCCTACTGTTAAATAGAAGACAAAGTTCATCTGTGAGGTGTAGCTAATACAATTACTGGTTGCTCAAAATAGCATGCACCTCCACAGATCTCTCTCTGTTTAAGCTAATTACCAGAAATTACTCAGCAATGTCATTTTTCTTGACTCTTCGATTACATCAGATATACAGACGTGTATTGAGGAAAAATATACCAGTTATATAACCCTTTTTTTTTTCAGAAAAGATGGATTCTCAGACTTCATTTTGCTTTGCACCTGCTTCCTTCATAAGATTACAGATCACCTCAGCACGTCTATTTTCTTTCACTCGTACATTACAATCGACCACATAAGGATCCACCTCCTCCTGTGCCACCATCATTCTCACAAAGCCAACATAATTCAAACCAATTATTAAACAAGTATTTATAGTAAGAGTGGAGCACAAACTGCAGAAAAGCAACCAGGTTTGCTACACTCACAGGCAAACTTTCCAGTGAAAGAGTGGTATTTTCAGTCACTAGTTGTCAAGAGAGGAGTAAGAACTATTAAGAATGTGGGCAAATAATATTTTACTAAAAAAATATTCGAATTATGAAAATTAACCACTTTCCCACTGAAAGAAATCCCATGAAATCTGAATTCAGCCTTAGAGAAGCTCCTGAAGACAACAATCTGCACTCCAGTCAGGCCAAAAACTGTTTCCTATCCCCGTTGACTGAACCAAGGCCACAGCTGTGCACACCAAATTCACATTGTTCTTTGTTATAATTACATGTGACAGCTTTAGTCAATGTGAAGGATCAGCATTCACAGTACATGGCGTTCAGGGGGATTCAGTGCCTCATTCCGGCAGGAGCCATTGAAAATCCAAGCCATAAATTTGCCTTTGTGGGCTCTGATCAAGAAAAGAAATACTGCTGACTGGTCCAAAAAGTTGTTGAAATACTTTTCACAAGAGAAGTTGCTTATGAGACGAAAGGATGTAATTCCTCAACCCATATGAATAAAATCTAACAAATATATGGCAATAAATATTCTTCAAAGGCTTTTTAAGTATTAACTAGCCAAAATTAATTTCACTAAAACTTCTACTTGACTCTTAAGTGGTTGGTTAAACCAAACAGCCAAATAAACCTCCTACCTGTGTGCTTAAAGTAGAGAACAGCTTCTCAAATAGATTTGATCCACATTAATTATTTAAAATAATAAAGCACCGTGAATTTAACCTACATATATAGAATGGACATTACTCAGCAATCTCTGAATGGTCAGGGTTGCAGTAGTCCTTTTGGTTTTCAAATTGCGGTTCAGTTTTCCATATCATTGAAATTACCACAGCTGCACTGCTGCCAACAAAATCCTAGACTCAAAGCTCTTGGCTCTGACAGCACATTCAAGTAATCACCATGGGATACTGGGCTAAACTCAAACAGGTTTCTTTTTTTATGAACTATATACATGAGCAAAAGCTAGAGCATGTTTAAACAAAGCAAATCAATTCAAGTCAAGCCTCCCTACTTAACAGATTCACACAACTTATTAAGATGAGCAAACATGCCTTAATGAAGAACACCCATATTCTAAATGAGAGAAGTAAGGCCTCGGTTGGCTATTTTAGGCAGGGCAGGGTATAGCCCCAGTTTCAGGCTGTCTCAGTGCTCAGAGAAGGAAATCCACTACAAAATGAGTTTACTGCAGACTTTTCACTCCTCTGGCCATTACTTTTAGTCCTACTTTGCTATTTAGTAGAGTTGTCATGGTTATCTGATGACTCCCCAGTGGGCACATCGCCCTTTGCAGGACAGCAGGAGTCATGGCTACAACAACTTCATGTTCAGCTTGGCTTTTCAAATGACATGACAGCATCTAGAAAATCAGCAAGTACTTTAGAAGCTCCTAAAACGTAAACAAACACTATCTCTAAAGGAAGATTTAGAGTAATATCATTAGTCAGTGGAAACTACCATGGTCATATCCTATAAAAACAACTCTTCCCTTCATGTATTTTCTTCCCACCCCACTACAAGTTGAAGAAGTTGTCAATATAAGTTGGCCAACAACTCTGTCGTCCTCAGACTGTGCCATCATCTCAGGTGCTACAGGCTTTTGCCACTGACTTGAAAGTTGTAGGAAACAACCATTTCCACACTATGGCATGTGAGTGGTCAACACTGCTCAATACCATGAAAGTTTTAAAAAAAACTTACTCAGACGCATAGATTTGGAGACAACAGTTCCCAACTGAAATTAGATTATACCAGACTTGGTTTTACTACGAATATAGTTGGGGTATTCTTCTGCATTACGTCTTTGATAAGACACAGTTTGTCTGGTTTTCCTTGTGCTTTTGCTCCAGTAGTAGTGACTATGGACAGCATACGCAATACAAGAGTAAAAATGCTACCATTTTAATTTGTAGCACTTAGCAACCTCTTAACCATGATAAATTTGTTGAGATGATTGACTAAAGCTAATTGGAAGACTCGAAGGCTCCAGAACAGGAAATGATTAGCTGAGAATTTCTGACCACGGGCACTGGGCATGAGTCTGTGACTTATACACACAGACACACATCACATTAATAAATGAACTACTTAATTCATTATGTAAATTTTTACAGCTAATTATAAAGTACATGCTAAGGAGTTCTTCAAATTCCAAGGGATTTTGACCTCTATGAAAATTACTAAATATGGAATTGGTAACTAGACTCACCATTTACTGAAAAATTAAAAAGGAAAATACAGGAAAAGGAAAACAATTACTATACAACACTGTGGCTTCATGCAGAATCAACCCAGAATTTCAGACAGAAAATCCAGTTTGCCTAGAGGTTTTCCTGTTTATCATCTTTCAAAAAAACAACTATTTGACATAATCTTTTACTGTGCACAGTACATCTTGCATTCATATTCCCTCTCTGGTCGTGTCACCTCTCTGACCAAACAACCTGAAAATATATAATTATGTATGAAGACATTTCAAATGAAGAAAATGTTAATATAAAGTGGTATTGAATGACATCAGAAAGCTCACCAATACTACCGAACAGATTAAATTAGCATTTTTCCACAACATTAAGACTCTGTCACAGAATGTGGCTCACAGTACATGCCTTTCTCTGTCTTTTATTCAGATTAACTCCAGGCTTTTCCTTGCTTTGTGGCTTTATCCTAATGGAGAATTATGATGGAACAGTCAGTTGTTGCCCAGGTAATATCACTCACAGGAGTCCTGAACCCCACCAGGCAATCAAAATAAGCATTGAATAAATAATGTGGTATCTGCCACATGAATAATTGTTTCTGTCATGCATAGAAATATTTTAATATTTTCTTTATTCTCTTTTCTTCTAATCAGTCAAGAGATACTCTCTTGAGCTGCATACAATTGTGGTTTTGTGGTAAGAGCAGTATTTCATCATGGTCTACTACATATAATAGATCCATAGGCCAAGAAAAGAGAGCTTTTCAGGTACATGTGGGTACCTGAAAATCTGCAAGAATTCTGCAAGAAGCTGCAGAGGTGTTATGTATTATCTAAGACACAAACCCAGGTTCAGTCTATTTTATTGAAACAGAGACATGGCACAGCAATTGCTTCCAATTCAAGCATTTTAATACAGTGTTTAAACACAGTTGTTATAACTTGAACAGAAGTACCGTGTTTTTACTAGATATATGTTTTCCTTTAGCCTGTACCAATAAGCTGAATGCCAACTCTTACTGATGCTTCTTCTTGGTTGGCTTTGTTTTGTTCCTATTGTGACTTACATTTTCTCCTCACATGCAATTTCTTTTATGATTTTCTGCAATATTAGCACCATTAAAGAAACACAGGTTCACTGGCAGAAGAACCCATTTATCTGTTTCCAGACTTTTAATGCAAAACACCATCTTCCCTCCCATGAAAGCATGAAAGCTGGAATATCACAGTTTGTCTTACATGTTCCCCAGGATGGATCTCCTCCACATTTCTTCTCCATCTGTACTGGTAGAGGGTTCTTTCAGAAAGATTATTTCAATATGATACAGCTAATGTATCATACCCAAACCACAAATCTTGCATCTCTGGCCTACTGGAATTTCTTTCCTAATGTGCAATTTGAGCTCTTGCTGACATTTCATGGTGCTACAATGATGCTTTATGGTGGAAAAAAGAATCTAAACAAAATTCTCTACTTTATAAATTTCCATTGCTACCGGGTGCTTTACCCTCTCGGTACTGAGTTTCCGTGAGTAAGCTCAGGTGAGAGGTGGCCTGCGTGATCAGAAGCATTTACAGAGCAAAGCACAAACTAGTTCAGTTTCACATATATAACAGTCCTGCAGTGACACACGTGGCGCTTGACGTTCTTTGTGCTGAAGACAATAAATAAAAGCACGTTTACTTCAGTGGGAGAAATTGAATGAAAAAAAGGAAGGATAATGAGCAAGACCTGTGGTGGATGCACTCAACATCCCCGTAGCGAAACCAACAGCTTTTTGGTACAGGCTCCAAAGGAGGGAAAGGCCTGAGCTTAAAGGAAGAATTAATGAAATAATTTAAATTATAAAAGCTTAAAGTAGAAGCAAATATGATCAGAAGCTTGGGAAAAGAATGACTGTGATGGTCAGCAACTTAGGCAAGCTAAAAGCAAGACAAAGCATAAGATTTGGATATTACATGTTTGACATCTGATGCAGGTGGAAAAAACAAGGGGGGGGGGGGGGCGCAAAAAAAAAAAAAAAAAAAAAAAAAAAAAAAAAAAAAAAAAAGGAGGAGTTTCCTGTATTATTCAACTTCTAAGTAGAACACCTCTGCTTTTGAGTCTCTCAGGTGTCACAAAGTGTTGAATGAAGCTTCTGGATTGCGTGTATATTTTTAAATATAACTGCACCTCATGAATACAGCCAAATCAGAAAAAAACGAATTTAAAAAATCCAAAAATAAGATAGAAAAAAAAAAAAAGATAATCTGGAAGAGCTTTTGGAATAAAGCCTCCTGATGAAAGAAATGACACAGAGAGCGGTGAGACATTTAGGAGATTATGTTTCTTCAGGTTTCCAATAGCCTGTTTCAGAGCAGCCAGGATGTTTTGCTACTCTATCTCATCAGTCAGTCATGTGAGACTGAGAATAAGGAATTCGACCAACTGGAAGCACAACAAAGGACCAGCAGGAACTTTACTAACAACAACAAAAGATGAGACTAAAGGAGCTGAACAATTGTATTGAGTACCTCCTTCAGAATGGTAACAGGGAAAGAATTGCTGCTGGGGAGACAAGAGAAAAATAAAACGTTTCTGTTCTGGACTAGCAACGACTGAGAAATCAAGAATGCACGCAGACTAGTCTCCTATTAGGAACTACCACAAGAAGTTACTGCACATGGTTTAGCCAAGAGAAAGTGCCATTAATCAATACATTGTATCCAGCTCTGGAGCCCTCAGTACCGGAAAGACATGGAGCTGTTCGAGAGGGGACAGAGGAGGTCACAAAAATGACCAGAGAGTTGGAACACCTCTGCTGTGAGGACAGGTTGAGAGAGTTGGGGTTGTTCAGCTTGGAGAAGGGTCTGGGTACACCTTATTGTGGCCTTTCAGTACTTAAAAGGGGCCTATAAGAAGGAGGGGGACAGACTTTTTAGCAGGGCATGTTACAATAGGGCAAGGGGTAATGGTTTTAAACAAAAAGAGGGGAGATTCAGGCTAGACATGAGGAGGAAATGTTTTACAGTGAGGGTGGTGAAACACTGGCCCAGGTTTCCCAGAGAGGTGGTAGATGCCCCATCCCTGGAGACATTCCAGGCCAGGCTGGACGGGGCTCTGAGCAACCCTGATCTAGTTGAAGATGTCCCCGATCTTTGCAGGGGGTTGAACTGGATGACCTTTAAACGTCTCTTTCAACCCAAACTATTCTCTTTGAGCTACAGAGAGAAGCATTGGTAACTACAGTGAGAATGGTATGTATTGACATTTGCCTTGCAATGTCCTTTGGAAAGCTGGGAGTAGGAAGCAGCGAGATGAACTAGGAGTTCCACAGAAGCAGCTAGAGGAAGCCACACAAGCGAAGGCTATACAACTGCCCCATTAAGAGATTATACACGAGACATAATTCAGTGACTATAAAGCAGAAACACATACTCTGGTTTAGATTTAAAATAAATTACAGTGGAGTTGCCTTTATTTGCGCTGAAAATTCTGTGGGTTTATAGTTACTGTTCCACAGCATTTCTGCATTTTCCTGAAGCTCTGAGCTGGATTCTGCACTGTATCTGCAGGCCTAATCAATAATTCTTCAAAGGTGCAATAGGAATAGGACTGAAATACCTACAACAGTCACCTCAATTTTAGCTGCAGGTAGTACTTCAGGAAAACAATAGTGAGATAAAGCAGAGCACAGGAGTGATTAGACCATTTAAAGAAAGTGTATTTGTCTCAATTGGTGAAACTGATTTTCTTGATGTTCCTCAAGAGGGAAAGAAGGGGGTTGAATTGATGAGCAATTCTGTTTCCAGAACAAACTATTTCAAGATGGTTAATACCCTTGACAGTACTGGAGAGGTAAATTATTAGTAAATATTTTGAAATATTACCTTGATGCTTTAAGCATATGTCCAAATAATCTGAGATTAAATGATTCAGCTATCAGGGTGTTATTGATCCTCAGCCAGGACACAAAATTTTAATCAGAACACCTAAATTATACTTTACTTTCAAATTACACTGCTTCCACAAAACATTCATTATAGTTAAAAGCAAAACCATACTTCTGTTATGATTTCATTTATGTCAGTGGTAATTTTGGCAGTTCTACAACACATTGTTAAAAATATTCGGTTACATGTAATGTATGGAACAACTAGTAAAGAAAATTCACCAGCACAGATGCACCTAAAAACGTATTCAGCAAGGCAAATAAGAGATTTTAATTTGCTTTTAACTTTCCTTTGTAGATAATAGCGTATATTGTACATGCACTCTTCTACTGAAAATTTACTCTTATTTGAGCATGTATCTCTTATTCTTTTGTTGAAATCTGAAGCTGTATTGTCATTCATGCTCAATCAGTCTACTCACATTGACTTTATGAAAAGTACCATTCAAGCAATTTCGACACCGAGTACCTAATTTTAAAGAGAGACACTAGACTTCCTGAATTAGTGTTTCTTCTTTCATCTTCAGAAAGAATGCTATTGTCATAGATACAGGGTATTCAAGAACAGAGCCATCCCTAATCTAACTCTATATTGGGAATATTTGGTATTATTTATTAATTGAATAATTTAGTTATGTAAAAGGAATAATGTACACATAGGCCATCCTTTTGATCCACAGACCTTGTACACATTACATGACAGATTCCTCCATGGCTGAATTTTCAGGCTCCATGTATTACTAGAATAAGAGAAGGAAAGAAGGAAGCTAGAGGCGTTTGAGGAGCATGACAGCTCAGAGAAATAATCTGCAGCCCATCTATATGACACAGCTAGAATAAGTCCAGGAGTGCTCACCCAGCTGCAGCCTGAGGGATCTGCCATGCAGACAGCTGCTGCTGCTATTTGACATCTGGGATCTGTAACTGGCACTGAAAAGCAAAAAAACAAAAACAAAAAACCAAACAAACAAAAAAAAACCCCACAAAAACCCAAACAAAAACAAATAAATGACAACAAAAAAAAAACTAAAAAGAATTGGGGAGAAGAATTGAACAACAACAACAAGAATCATCTCTTTCTCTCCCAACACTAGAGGTATTTCTGAAGAAATTCTGGTGCAGGCAAAAATGAAGATGGAGCCTCTGTGCCTTGCATGGACATAGCGCACAAATGGAAAGTGAAATAAGCCCAGGCAAATGAGTGCAACACAATAAAATGATTAGAGAAACCCACTAATATTTCTAAAAGCAGAACTGTATGACCATATCTGACCAGCAGTTTTGTTGCTTACTGCTCTACTTGCAAAGATTACCGTGGCTAATTCATGCCATGGGGATGAGAGAACCTGTTTTTTACGGCTGGCTCAGCGGTCTCAAGCGTTATGCCAAAGGAATCCAAATCTCTACTCACAGAAAACCTCAGCCTGATTTCCCCTGTCCACTCACTGGTGTTTACTGGGCATAGACAGGAGTGCCAGCAGGGAAGTGACTTATCTGAGAATACGCAATGTGCTCTCAGCAGAGCTGGGGAAGGTGAAACCAGCCTGCCAAGGAAATGTCCCTCGCACAAAAGGCTGGACCTTCCTACCCCACCAGGGACCAGGTGGTAGGCATCTATGTAGTAATGCAAACTCACATTTTCCAGATTTCAGCATTTTGAAAATCTCTATGAAATACAATAAAACAGGTAGACTGTACTTCCAGATTACTGCACAGAGTTGCTGACACGTTCTCTTTCTACGGCTTGTGAACTCCATCAAAGGTTACTCTCTATGTCTGGATAGCTTGTCATCCTCATGTCTCCCTCTTCCTCTCATGACTGAGAGTGTTTGAGACATGAGTGATTCAGATATGCCTGACAAAAACTCCCAAAAGCTTTACTAAGTGTAATTTTACAGAAGCACATTGCCTGTTTCTCTGAGCTGGATTGGCAATGTTTCTCTTTGTCAGCCCCCAATGATAGTGAAGCTTCAAACTGCCGCAGTCACTCTCTGAGAGAGAGACCTCACTGGGAAAGATCATGGGTAGAAAAAAAGACTTCGGTGCCCCTGCACGTGTTTCTGTGGCAGTTTCTATATTTGCTTTTTTGGGGAACTAACTTTGGGCCAGATTTTGTCACTCCTGTTCACAGTGAAGCGTCTCTCACTGCATGGATAGTCCCAAGGGGCTAGACTGAGGCAATCAGGATCATGCTGAAGAGTCCTTTTCACTGTGAGTGACTTATTTTTCTGTCTGGCTTAAAGATGGCTTCAGCTGAACTATACACAGATGAAGGCAGTGTTGATGGTGGTGACAGACTGTGACCTTTGCATGGGAAGGAACATTTCTGCGAAGGGTTCTCTGCTCATGGCAGGGGCAGATGGCACTGCTGTGAGCTTGGAGCATCTGCATGAAACAGGGAGTGAGAAAGGTGAGGCATGTCTGTGCGACACTGATGTGGCCCAGAGGCACCTCACCAGCAAGTACAAACACACAGCACTGTGCAAATCTCTCCAGGACAGACAAGACTTACATTTTAGGCAATGAAGACTTGGCCTTTGCACTTGGTGTCAGACAATCTACAGTGTTGCGCTAGCCTGGAAATTACATTTCTGGAAGTTCCAGAATGGACAGCTGCATCTAACTTTATACAGACAGTGATGCTGAGTGCACGTACCAGTGTGGTTTTGATGCTGGAGCCATGCCCATCACCCCAGCAGTCTTTTCACAGAGGCCAGAGCTTCTTCCTGAGGCAGTAAGGAAAATCCCACTGCACAAAGCCAACACACACTACATTGACACATAAGGTATGACTAGGCATATTCATAGACAACATGTAGGCAAACAGATCAAGCACAGATGTCAATTTCAACATTTTCGCCTTTTCAGTTTACCTATAAGCACTTCTCCAAACCACTGGAGGGAAAAGGACCACACTGATGCATAGCTACTGTTTGGCACAACTAGTAGACAGTTTGGGAGCCCAAAGATTTTGCTGTGCCTGGAGCTTAAACAACAATACACATGCAAAGGAGCTGAAAAGGGGGGAAAAATCAGTTGGTCACACCTGGCCTTGAGACAATCATAAAACGTAAAACTTCAGAGCTTCAATGCAGGTCTTAACTCTTAGATTGCGTACCTTGGCACATTTACACTGACAAACCCCACAAAGAAAATAAAAGGTGCTCCACTTGGTCATTTCAGAAGTCCCATGAGCAGCTAAAACTGTTCACCAGAAACACAGAGAAGTATAAAATGCATTGCATAATTCCAGTACATTCAGGAAAAAAAAGTCCCAGAATTCACTGATGTGTTCCTGTTACAGAGATTTAAAACTGGCAAAGTTAGAGAAAAATTCTCATGGGTCCTTATCTAAACCATTTACTCCATAAATAGCACAACTGATTTCATGCCCTTTACTCTTTCCTTCAATGATGCAGTTCTCCTCACCCTCGAAGTTAAACAGAAACTAAAAAAAGAAAAAAAAAAAAATCTTAACATTACAAATATTAAGCCTTCCCTTCTGTGCCTGTGATGAAAAATGCTTGCACCCTGGAGGACCCAACAGTGTTACCACCAAAGAGACCTACTGCCTCTCTTCTTGTGAATGACTGCTATGTTTAGTTTGGGCTCGAATTCTGGCTGACACGTTAGGAGTCCCGACAGATTTCATCCAAGCCCAGAGGCCAAAGGGCTGGGTGACGGCTGGCATGTAACCATGTAACACACAGAAAATGTGGAGTAGGAAAAGTCTTTGGGTTTGGGGGTGGGAAAAAGCTTGCCTGGCTGGTTCAGCATTGGGGGCAGGGAGTTCTGGTAAACATTATATTGAACCTGATTGTGGCCTTTGCCTTGTGGGTCCTCAAATCTTCTATCCTAATAGGCTAAATGGATCCATACACAGGATCAATGCCTTAAAAAGCACAAGGAGGTGGAGCTAAGAAGTTCTCTTTTTGTTAGAGTTACCCATGGCTAATTGCTTTGCTGGACTGAGGCCAGCTACCATAACATATGACTCTCTTGAGTTTGTCTGGAAGTGGTAGATGTATTTGTCAAATTATTTTCTCCCTTTTCTCATCTGGGAATAAAAAAATAATATATATATATATATGTAGATGTTCTTTTACTACAAACAGACACAAATTGTTTTGCAGCAGGTTAAGATGCTTCAATATATATTTTCCTGGGAGCCTTTAAATTGTTGTTTCACTAATTCCACAAACACTTGCCTTCCCTATAAAAGAATGAATTATGCAAGGCAGGAAAGGAACAGAAAAAAGAGAGGTGATCTCAGTTAACTACAGCCACCTAGATATTAGCTGCCCAGCTCCAGTTACTAATTTATGTGCCCTCCTTTAAACAGGTGTCTAAGGTAGAGAAAATTGGCTTTTAGATGTGCCAGTCTCTCTCCTGTCACTAGTGACGGTGTTTGGGTGGAGAGCTTGGAGGACTCAACCAACTCTCAAATGACTGAGGTTGGCCAGATGTGTCATGCAGTGCTAGAGAGGGCCGGAGAAGAGCAGAAGAGCCCAAGTTCAAGCCCCTAACCTCATCCTTGCCAGCAGCACCAATTGCCGGTTTCCTTATCTCATTGCAGCCTGCCAAAGGGTGCTCCAGTTCCCCAGGACCAGGTCTGGTGAGTCTCATCTAACAGCTGCAGTAAATGCAGGCGAGACCCAGCGACACAGAGGAGCTGCTTCCAGCGCGGTGGGTCACCACCCAAACCGAGCAGGAGGAGGGCTCGTCTGGCCCATCAGTTATTGCTGCTTCCCACAGCATTTCCCACCAGCTCCCAGCCACCAGCGGTTTAGAGATACCAACTGTCCAAGCTGTGCCTCAGAGACATGTCAGCAAGTGAGAGGACCACAAGTTACTCAGCACATTCCACAAAAGCTTTCTCAGTGACCGAGTTTAAGCAACAGCGTAGATGAGGTTAGACGGACGAACCACAGCACGCCCAGCATTAGCTACCCCAAAGGACTGTTTCTCAGAAAGGAGATATCATGTTGGGTAATGAAAGGCCTCACTTCTTTCAAGGAATAGAAATTGTATACAGTGTGCTGGAGTTCCTTCCTCGCAAAAGGTTCTGTTGCTACGTGAATGCGGTAGAATCTGGGGAGGAGACCCATGTTATCTGGCTCCTGACATCTTGGGAACAAAAATACCTATAACCGGTATCTGGAAGATCTTGTTTATAGTCCTTACACCAGATGAGACTGAGGTTTTGATGAAGGAAGGTGGATTAGATACCTTGTCCAAACATCTAGAATATACATATCTCCCTCTAGAACCATCTTGCTAGGTCTAGAAATCTCTAGCTCTCATAACATTGAAACATGATTTTTTCCCCTCTTGAGCATCAACTTAAAATTTCAGAAAATCAAGGATCTCAATAATATTTCATGCAACATATACTAACAGTATTTTATTCTACCCTGTTTCTTATGGAATAATTAAAAAAACACCCATGTTCATAATGGGTTGGATTTGATAATCCCTTGCAAGTCAAGTAATTTGGTGAGAGCATGCTGTAGATTTCCCTAATTATCCAGAACTTAGCAGAACTTAGCCTTCTGAAGTATCTTTATTGCTTCCCTGCAAAAACAAAGGTGTTGGTCAGCATAAATGTGTGCCTCTGTCTCACCTTGATATAGGGTGAGGATGGCACTGGTCAGAAGCACCTCCTAGGTCAATTAGTTTGTACACAGCGCTCGGAAAAACCTGAGAGAGACTGCATTTCTCATCCTTAAAGGGATCATGTGTATATATCACTCAAAGTCACGACATGGGCAGGTACTACATAACAGGCACCTTACCTGAGCCTAATACAGTCTAAATATTTCTAAATAGGTCCAAGGTTCTTTGATCTGGGAGATAAAAGAACAACATGATTCAAAAATAGAAACTAGGCACTTCATAAAGCTCAAGTTAGGCCTGGCAACAGCAGGCAAATTTTTAATAATGGTAACAAATTAACCCCTTAATAATGCATATGATAGATTCTTCTTAAGTTGCATCAGACATAGTTTTGGGGCTTCTTTTCTCTTCCCATAAAGGCCTCCTGAAAAGTCTGCTGACCACTTCATCTTCCATCTCATTGGGTTCAACTTTTACAGCAAAGTGGATGACATTTTTTGCTTAAATATCCTTAAAATCTATCAGTTTCGTTATAGTGTACATGAGAGTTGAAAGAAACAGCTCAAATCATGCATTTATTATGAAACTATTTCACTGACAAAACTGCATTTTTACCCCACTCTCTGCCGGTGCCCGTTTTTCCCTCCTACACAGCTGTACCCATTGGTCTCTTTTGCCACTTGTCTCTACATGGCTCAATATCCTGTCATAGTTTATGCCAACTCATTAGATTTGATGAGTGGGAAAGCAGCAAAAATGTAGCTAAATCCCCGCTTCTGCCATTACATATTTTAACGTCTCACAGCTTACGTCTGATCTATTACTACTGCACATTTTGAAAGGCTCCACTTAGCAACTATATTTTAGTCAAAAACCAGACCATTACTCAGGTAAGCATCCGCACTTTTCCCTCTGTGTGTGGCATTGGAGGGAGTACACATAAGGACATAGAAGCTCTGAAATATCTTAAAGCATCTGTTTCCCATTTCCTCCAGCCCCCTGCCTTTCGGTCTTTCTGCAAATCTGATGGGAAAAGGGCAGGGAAAAATACATTTTCTGGGGCACAGGGTCTGCATAGAAACATTCTGCCTTTCCCTGAAGCTTCACAACGAAGGAGTGGGCATTGTTCAAGCATGGCAAGGTGATTAATATGCTGTAATGTCTGAGGCAGGAGAGCTTATCCTACAGGTGGATCGAGGAGTCCAGGTGTTTGGAAAGTTGTCCCCTGCCTCCTCCAAGGATTCCAAAACCACACACTATTTTTGGAGCTTTTTCAAACCACTGTGTTAAAACACCTGGGCTCTCTCAGCTCTTTCTGCTAGATATTGCCATGGGGGATTATTACATATTCCTTATGCATGCCTTGATATATTTCACAAAAATAAGTGATCAATGACAGTGTGAGAGCCAGGCACTCTCAATTAAGATCATATCAGATCCAAAACAAGTTGTTGTTTTTTTCTTATTCCTGCCAGTTCTTAATTAAAACAGGTAAGTAAATACATAAGACAGCTGAAATCGAATTTGGAAAGGCTGAAATTCCCAAAGACAAACTGTTATTGATGTGTTACTGAAGAAACAAAATATTATCTACTTTATTAATCTTTACTTTCAGCTTGCATAAGAAAAGACTAATTTCTAGCCAAAATAAATCTTGATTCATAGTTCTCCCCGAGTCGCTTAGTGAAATGAAGCTTTTAGATCTTCACTGTAACAATAAATAGTACATTTAAATAAAAAAAGTCCAAAGCACAAAGCATACTCCTGAATTAAGAGGCAGAATTGACTGTAATCAAAAAGTCCAACTTGCTTATCTTTAGAAAGTGCTCCTGTATCTCATCCACCCTTTTCCTCTGCTTTCTGAGACTTCCACAAGATACACCAGGACACAGAAGTGACCTTTTAATCAACGATTTAAATCACCCTTGAGATTGAATATGGAGATTCAATATAAACTACTGTTTATTTATCATACTAAAAAAAAGATGAAGGATCTGTGTTTATACAGACGTGTCCAACATAGCCAGCAGCACTCCAGCTGCTGTTGGCACCCCAGTCATCCTTCAGCTGTTGCTCTTCCATCATTACTGCTTCTCAATGTTTGTATCTATTTCTCAAAACTCTCCCTTGTGAGATAAAAATAATATGTCCCATGAAAGAGCAACCCAAAAATCTTGCATTTATCTAGCACTGTATGTTCATGCTAGTATCTGCATCACTTTCAGTTCAATATATCTAGGTTAAAGACACGTGTCACAGTATTCACAAATGTCTTTACAAAGCCTTTCAAATGTTCTTGCTGGTAACTCGTGTTTCCCTGACTTCTTCTCTTACTCCAACAAAAAGGAAAAAAAAAATCATAATTTATCCATCTTTTCCTACGTATTTCCTTACTGCATTCACTTAAAATTAGCTTCACTTTCCAGACAAGGTTTCTGACTAGTCAACACAGCATTCGCCCTGCTCTGTGTCTAACCACTTGCTCTTCCACCTTTCTCAGTGGACTTAACACCCACACGCTGAAGCAGGCCATACACAGGAGGGCTCCTGAATAAAATACCCTCTGTCCAAAGGTGCTACACAGCAGCAGCTTGCAACCGAGCCTGCTGCCTTCAGCGCCTTGCTTTTGCAACCTGCAAGATTGATTCTTCAGTTCCACAAAGATCAGTACAACTGTTATTAGAAGATGGAGTTGATTTGAGGCAAAGACACTGCCCATTTCCAAATCATACCTGTTTGTTTTATTTGAGCATTTTCTGTTGTGCACACACCACACACCAAGGAAGGAAGGAAAGAAAGGAAAGAAAAGAAAGAAAAGAAAGGAAAGAAAGGAAAGAAAGGAAAGAAATGAAAGAAAAGAAAGAAAAGAAAGTAAAGAAAGAAAAGAAGGAAAAGAAGGAAAAGAAACAAGGGAGGGAGGGAGAAACAATTCATGTCCTCCTTTCCACTTGTCCAGAGGGGAAAGTAAACTGCCAGTTGTCACCTGTTTCTGCCCATCTCCTTTAGAAGAAAGAGAGAGGAAGAGGAAGAGGAAGAGGAAGAGGAAGAGGAAGAGGAAGAGGAAGAGGAAGAGGAAGAGGAAGAGGAAGAGGAAGAGGAAGAGGAAGAGGAAGAGGAAGAGGAGCCCAGGTTTTCAACGTCAGGTTTGTTAGGGCCCAAAGGAGAACCCTTCCCTATGCACTTGAGTCTAAGAGTTGACTCATAGCCCTGTTCATCAGGAGCAGAGTCATCGCCTCTGCCTACTGCCAGTTCTGAGCACTCTCAAGAGAAACATAAAGGTTCATTTGCTTTGTACCCAAACAAGTGGTAGGTGCCAGGTGTTACAAATTTTCTGTAAAACTGGATGAATAAACAGGTGGTGAAAGTTGCTGACAACACAGAAACATTGAGCTTAACCAAGGCTTGGGAGGAGTATTAGGAATTTCCCGAAAGACCAAGCAAAAGTACACGATTAGGCAACACTTAACAGAGGAATGATTGCAGATAAGTGCAGGGTTTTGCACGAGAGCAGAGAAAAATAAATATCATTCTGGATGAGTGTGACCTCTTCAAAATAAGAAATTCTTTAAAGGGAGAACCACAAAATGCCTGCAACTGGTGTGTGGGGGTGTTATAATATAAAGCAACTAAGATCGTTGACTTATTGTCTGTACCTACCACGCGTAAAAGAAAACAAAAGTTATCGAGACTTTTTGGCTTGCATTCATCCTTAATACAAAATACAAAATCCTTAATACAAAAAGTCTGGTTCAGACTTATTGCACTGGGAATGCAAGATACACAGATTCCAGCTCTTTGTCAGCTAGATAAAAGGCAACTGATTTCAGCTAATGGCCAACCTTTACAGGCTACTCTCTCTGCAAACTGGAGCCCAGTACTATGCAATGTTTTCTAAGGAGTCAAACTGATTAGCATTTATGAACTCTAGCATGTAGAGAAATCACACTGCTATTCAGCACCATACAGGCTAAATAAGGGTTTAGAAGCCTTCAAAAAATCCTCACAATTAACTGTAAATTCATTGAAAACAAAAATATTCCAAGGCACTCATTTTAAAATGCGTAGCTGAATAACAGTTCTTATTGACTGAAGAAATAGAGAAATTTAGTTTGTGGAGCTTTTAGTAGTAAGTGCACAGATGGATGGGAACAACACCTGCATGCACAGCTATTGTGTTTCAGATTTGAAGGGCCACGAGACTCGATGCCTTCCAGCACAAATTCATTGCCAACAGGAATCAAAATTCTGGGACACCTCGAAGTAATTGTCCAGGTGAATTGTTGGAATTGTCACTCCACTGTTCAATCTGGGGCAAGCCTCTAATTAAGGCAGTACACTGAAAAAGAGATATATTGTACTGTTCAAAATTATGAGGTAGAATCTCTGCATTCAAGTCAATGGAAATGTTACCATTGTTTTCAACAGCAGATGGAATTACAGCCCCAAACCACATTATTCAGAAGGCTATAATACTCCCCCTAAAAAAGAGCTAGAAATATTTAGATGCAATAATCAAGTAGCTTTGTGATTCATGTTTATTGAATGCAATCATACAAACTGTTAGGTGCAGAATCCTTGACATTTCTTCTTAGTCCTCCGTAAATATCAAGCTCTGCTCTGGCAATATTATTATACTTCTCTCTCTTTAATGCTCACTTTTTAAAGAATTGCTTTTGAGTTGCTTGGCCCCTGGCAGGGAGGGATACAGGTCAACTGAAAAAAAAAATGTCAGGAAAGGAACCGTAACATTAAGGTTTTTTTCACCCGTCTTCCTAAAGCTCCAGTATGGTTTCACTGCTTTCTACATGCTTGCTGTTCATGTTCAGCACGGACATAAAAACACCAAAAGAATTTCCCAGATTTTAATAATGCTTGAGAAATGCATCAATATATGCTGACAGAAGAACTTCAAATGCATACAGCAGCACCTACCACAGAAGAGAAGGGGAAGAATTAAGAGGGCTTCAAAACTTTAGCAATGGTGATCCGTACTTCCTTTTCTTTTTCTGACTTTACAAAACACACCGAGCAGCACGAGCCTCCTGTGTAGCAGGGGGAACCTCTGTGTCTCCATGGCGTGGAATCACAACAGCCTTCAGGGGTCCTTCTCTCTTGAGCAAGGCTTGTGTCCTCTCCTGCCAGTCCTCCGCTTTTTTAAGAGCTGGCAGACCCCTCTGCCTGAGACAATGGCCTTTACCACCAGCTGTTAATGCAGCCACATGGCTGCACATGGTGTAGGTGCTGCTGTACCATCAGCATTCCCTTGGCAGCTGGCAGGGTGCAGGTGCAGGCTCTCACACCACAATTTGTGCTGCTCCCATGAGCGCAGCCAGCACACACGGGGCTCAGGGGCTTCAGAACACGAGATCCTCTGGCCAAACTGGCCTTCCCACTGCTGCTTTCTTGCATTCTTCAAGGGCTCTCCCTGCTAACCTAGAGAACGAGGTGATGCCTGAACATATCACTATTGGTCCAGATGGATGGCAAGGCATAAGCAAAGAGCTCTCACATCAAAGGCAAAAGAGATCCACATTGCCAAGGAACTGGTTGGGGGCAGTGATGAAAAGACATAGATGGATAACTTGAGGTTAAGTTCATATGTTTAAATTGCTGTGTCTACCCACTGGCACCTATTGCTGCTTTGCCTTTGGCAGTCCAACTCAGAATTTGCTGTTCCGAGATACAAAAAAGACAGAAACAGTTAGAAACCCATACAACTGGTACTCGAGAAGAAAGGTTTAAGGATGAAGTGATAGTTCAGTGGGAATGGAGAAGCCAAGGAGACACTGAGACAAAGAGGGCAGAGAGAGAAGCAGCACAGGAAGAGAGAAAAACCCATCAGGGGTTACTTCATCCCATTTAGAGAAAATTAGCTTAATGATTCAATCATTCTTTTTCTGGTTTTCAGTTGAATAATAACGGAAGTTATCTTTTAGGCTTTTCCCAAGGCTAGCACGATGCCTCTGCCTAGGACACAAACACCCACTGGACACAACATGTCACTCTTACTTTGTGATTTTTACTCTGACAGCTTTGAAACTAATTTAACAGAATAGTTGCCAGAGAAAAGATTTCATGCAATCCAGATCATCTATGTGTACTCTTCAAATCCCATAAAAATCAATGAAGGAGCTTGTTTTTCCCTGTTGGGCAGTAGGCTTATGTCTCCATCTCAGAAGCCAGGTAAAAAGAAACTAAATAAAACTTAGCCTATTGGATAAAACATGCAGAATAGCAAATCACACCATTCCTTTAAAAGATGTCAATTTTTTCTGACTACGTAAGCACCATTAACCTAGAATCATTTTTAAAATTGAAAATGAAAGGAATGATGAAAATACAGGCTGTTCTCATTGATACTTACTGCTTGCTTACAGTACACAAACCAGAGTATGTTAAGCAGCTCCTATGAGAACACGAATACCATCTCAAACAGAACATGAAAAACAGCATGATGTGTGTTACAAAGCTGTATTTCCCATTCCTTAAAACAATAAGAAAATGAGAGAAAGGCAGACAGGGATGGAGAAGGAGAGACACAGTAAGGAAGGAAGGGAAATGGGGGAGATGAAAAGAGAAAGGGAGAAGAGGGAGAGAGACAGAGATGGAAATACAATGATGTCATGAATGCTGAATGCTTTGGAAGTCCTTCAGAGAAGATTAGGAAAGTTAATTACACAGAATGGAAAGGAAAATACGCAATTTTCCTTGATGGAAAGGTAGGAGGAAATACATAAGCTGAGGGCTAGAACAAAGCCAATACCCTCTTACATGCCACCTGGGGGATATAAACGAGACTGAAAGCAAAGCACCAGCCTTGCGTGTGCCGTGCTGGCCCAGCTCGTGCCGTGTGAGCGGGCATGGCTGTCACAGCTGTGTCACTGTCAATGGGACGTGACTCTCTGAGAGCTTCTCTACTATGTTAGGGCAACGACTGCAACTCCCAACAGCAAAATCTTGAAATATGGAGTGACTCCAGTTCTCTCCTCAGGGACTCATATACTAAGAATCTGCTTAGCATATACGATAACAACCAGCCAGCCTCTGTGCATTGTATTTTCTGGATATAATCTTACGCTCCTTCAAGCTTATGTGGCTGTAATGTCTTTGCAGGTTCTCCTTTCTCTCTCTCTTCATATGCTTCTACATCCTTTTCTGCTCCTTGCTTTTTTTTTTTCTCTTTAGTTTCCCTTTCCTCTCTCTTTTTAGTATCTCTTGGCTTTGTTGGGCTTATTAACTTGCATATTAGTGTCCTAACTGTTTATTCTGGATTAAAATTGAAACTAAATTAAAAATATAGCCATTTAAAAAGAAAATGAAATAGGGAACGTGATATTCATGTTGTGATTTTTTCTGCCATCATTCTGTCCTTTGTTTTCCTTTTTTTCCCCATTTTCTCCCGTTTTACCTGCCCAATACAGCTGCTCTCCGAATGCACATGTATCTGTTCCTTTTCATAGCATCCATTGCAGTAGGATGCTGAGACTCATTTAACTCAAAGAGTAAACAACACAGGAAAATGATTATCTGAAATTAATCTGCAAAAAAAAGGAAAATGCTATGTTGTTTTAAAAATAAAAAGGTTCAATGAAAAAATCTACTTTGCAAGTCAAAGAATAGTTTACTGCTAGTAGTGTAAATTTATACAATTCCTCTGAATTCTCCTTGTATCATCACTTATATTTAATCTCACCCAGTGCTAAAAAGAAACTGAAGGAAAAACCAAACTAATTTTTACCCTCTGTGCCTACCAGAAGACGGCGTGTTTTAAAAGGTCTCTCTGAGTGGCTGTGATGGCTGTCTGTGGAAAGGGTCCATGAAGCCAGAGCAGGGCGAGTACCACTCCAGTCCATCCCCCACCAGGCTGCACAGGACAGACAGTAGGCAGGGACAGACCCCTAACCACTCTCCTTTCAGTTCCAACCCACTCCTCACACAACTGTCCCCCGTGCACCACCATGCTGCACTGGAGCCAAACTCCCCACATCACGTGTTTCTTACCGTGGGCTGAAGGAAATGAACTAAATTCCCCGTCCAGGCCCCATTCTGCTGCCTTACAAATCCCTAAACTTGGGGTTGGTGGGTAGCACCCTTCTAGCTGAAGGGATGGATCAGCCCTTTTGCATCCAACTTCTGAAAAGCATGAAAGCATGACTTTATTTCAAAGTCTTATCTTCAGAAAATAAGGTAAAATTCATTTAAGAGACTAAGGATGGAGCTGCTAGATTTTCACATAGCCTAAGAATGCTATTTCTGGACTATCCTCTTAAAGTTAACTTCGGTGCCAGTACTTTACATCACCTGACAAGTTCTTCTTCATCTAAACAGAAAAATGAGTAGGTAAGATCTGTACCACCAACACGCACTTCAGGATGTGCACCCAGGGCATGGGGATGGGACCCCAGGCTCTGCCCCAGGGTGTCTCCTGGACAGCCCACACGGAGGCAGGAGCCAGACCTGAGAGCTCCAAGGGGCTGAAGGACCTCTGTGCTCAGATCCAGCCAGCCCCCAAAGCTGCTGTGGCCACATTGTCCTGCCCGCCCCCATCCACATACTCTGCTAGAACAGTAAGTGGGAGCCAGCAGAGCTACAGGGCACCTAATGCACCTTGGAGACCAAATTTTCACCAATAAATGCAAACTTGAGCCTAAATTCTCTACTTATGACTAGATTGAGATGAGGGGAAAGTCCACGTGGCTTTGCTCTGCTCCACACAGTGAATGCAAGTTGCCATTCTCTGATGCCTTCCTCCGGCACCACGCAGTGTACAACCCTATGCTCTGCTCATCCACCTGAAGTGGGAGACAGGCAGAGGGTGACGTCATTTTCACTACTTGAAACTCAAGATTTATTCAGACTTAATCTTTATATATAACCAGGTTGGTTAACACGAATGTACCAGTTTGAATTCAGATTTATACAAAAAGTCACTGTAGGGCACTTAATTGGATAATACGTGAACACTGACACAAGTTCTCTTTTTCAAGCAAAGGCAAATATACTATTTTTTCCTGCTAGGAGGACACACAGAAAAGGATGCTGCTTTCTGAATAGCATGTTACCAGAGGTACAATTCAAGCAAATTAAAAAAAAAAAAAAAAAATCTATATTGTCTCTATAGGACAGACTGAAAGGGCACACGGAGAGGCAAACACAATGTAATTATATATCACTGGTAGTTGTCAAGGTAACTACAGGATTATTACTAAAAAAACATTTCACATATCTTCTAAGATAGCAGTCTTCAGCCAGACATTCGATATCATTTCAACTGGAGGAAGAGCCTGAGTAAGATTCTCAGGAGAAGCGCTCACTACATCAGCCTGATAAGACATGCACCGGTTCTACAACAAATAAGCACATTTTTTGACATTTCTCTCTACTAGCTGTGGTCTATGATTTATAAGCATAAGGCCTTCATGGCACTGGAGATGTGCTTTGCCTTCTGCATTCAGAAACAAATTCTTGAAGGAAATCTTGTTTGAAGACTTAACTTAGGCTGGGGCTGAACAGCTGATTTTGCATAATCTCAGAGTAAAAAAACCAAACCAAAACAAAACAAAAAACCCAACCAAACAGATTGATGGAATCACAGAATCACAGAATGGTTGGGGTTGGAAGGGACCGTTGGAGATCATCTGGTCCAATCCACCTACTAAAGCAGGTTCACCTAGAGTAGATCACACAGGAATGTGTCCAGGCAGGTTTTGAATGTCTCCAGAGGAGACTCCACAACCTCTCTGGGCAGCCTGCTCCAGTGCTCTGTCACGCTAAAGATAAAGAAGTTTTTCCACATATTCAGACAGGGAAAGTAGTCTCAGACTCACATGAAATAAGTGTTTTCCACAGGACATTTCCATTTCATGGAATTTTTAAACAAAATCTTGTTTTAAACAAAATACTTGCAAAATTATCTTTTAAAAAAATCCGTTATAGCATGCATTTGCAAATCAACACAAAGAATGATAAGCAGCAGCTTATTAATTCAAGAAGATTTTAAAGTCTAGATTCTAAATCAATTATTATCTTCGATAGCACAATAGTCTGATACATAAGAAATCCAGAACTAATTGGGATGAAAAGCCTTTGATACAGATTGACCTGAACCAAGCTACCATATTTTTGGTCAATCTCTTCTGCAGGCTGGGGCACTTTCCCTGCTTTATTTTGCAGATACGAGTGCAAAAAATGTTTCTCTCCCTCTTTCAACAATAAATAATCTCTTCAAAACAGGCAAATCTCTAGAGAATATTCTGCCTTCATGAAAAATTGTTCCAGTTAGGGTCATGGGATTTTTGCATGGCCTCACTTCCAAGTATAAAATATAAGCTAGGAGAAAGCCTGCAAGATTTTAGATTGGAAAATGAATTTTTCACCAACCCCCAGTTCAGAAGCCCCCAACTGCCATGACAAAGTTTTGAACAGCAGAAATTGCTTTTTTCCTTATACTATTTTTTTTTCCTTTCTTCCCCTCCAATGCATACAATAGCCTTTGTGCTAAAAAAAGAAAAATAGTTTTCCTATATTTAACTGGCACTTCTTGCATTTGAGTTTGTGCCCGTTGCCTCTGGTCCTGCCCCTGGGCACCACTGAGAAGAGCCTGGCTCGTAACCCATTTAAGAACTGGGACATCCATTCAGAGCTTTGATCCTCTGCCATTGAAAAATGGCCCTCAAAACACAAGTTAGGCATGGACAGACTAGTGTTGGCCCTTCGGAGGTGCAGATGCTCCTCTCTGGCCGTGCTCCCTCTGGAGCCTTGCCGTAGTGCTGCGAGGATGAAGCTGACAAGGAAAGACCAGCACCCCCGACACGCTCAGGTGGACCACGATCTGCTGGTTCACATGCAGCTCACACCTGGAAGGATACACACACAGCCCGTAAATTCTTCGAATACAGGCTCTGCCTTTCCCACGTTTACTTCAGGCCACAAATTCTTCATGCTCCCTGGCAGCTGGATCCCTAGCGCAGAAGCTGATGGCATTTGCACAGGAAATATTCTGCTTGTTATAAGCAAATTAACTTCTAAAGACCTACATGCAACCCACAGAAGCTAGGACTACATAAAGGAGGTCTTGGAAGAGAGATACGAAAGCAGTCCAGAGAAAGAACAAATTGCCTTTTTCTTGGCTTTGCCTTTCAGTATTTGCTGGCAATTTTCTTGAGAACAGACAAGGACTGGAAATAGCTCATGCAACTTGCATGCAACCACTGCTTGGACTGAACAAAACAATGGCATACTGTGGGAGGTGTCAAACCCAGGAGCACCTCTATCTGGCCACTGCTTGATATCATGGCTCTACAGGCACATAAAAGAGGATCAAATTCCTGTAAAGGGGTGAAGTGGCCTTTCAGAGGCAATTTCCTTTTGAAATTCCGTTTCTCTGGTTTGCCTTCAGTAGGGCAGCATAATCAGCAAAATCCTAACCTCGGAGCTCTGGTCCCATTAGTCACACAAACCTCCGATGATTTACAGTCAGAAAATCATTTCAAGACATCTGAAAGGACTTGCTATTCTGCCTACAGCTACACCTGTGCACTTCTTTGTCTCTAAGTTTCAATTAGAAATAATTTAAATAAGAGAAAATCATGTTTCCTAGTGGCAGAGCCTGTTAATGAAATATGTTTCACATTTCCAATGGAAATGGGAATTTAGGAAACCAACAGGCAGAGCTTGTGCCTG
Organism: Pampusana beccarii; assembly: GCA_013399365.1. NCBI lineage: Eukaryota > Metazoa > Chordata > Aves > Columbiformes > Columbidae > Pampusana > Pampusana beccarii. The sequence continues at coordinate 493,609 of VWYH01072610.1, read as the reverse complement.
CTTTATGAATACATTTTATATTTGAAACACTTTATCTCCATCTCACTATTCAGAACTGCAGCTTATCTTTAGCTCTGTGAACCATATTCATATTGCTCCTAATGTCTGAAATGCCACATGACAACTCAATTTCTAAGGTGTCTTAAGAAACATAAAAAATAGGGGATTCTCTATTATTTTAAATGTCCACAAGCACTGAGGGCCAAAAACCTTGTAACGTTACACTGAAAGTCAAAAGGAAAGCAAAAAAGACACGAGCAAGCCGGCTCAATAAATTTAACCATGTTTTTGAATCAGAGTATTACGTAAAACAAACGGAAAAGCAGGACAATTGATTTGCAAGCTATTCACCTGAATGATTTTATCAGAGGGCTCTGAAGATACCTTTCCGTGGATTAAAATCTTTCCCGCTTGATATGGAGCAAAGAGTCACCAGCTTTACAGGGTAAGAGATGTAAGTGCTAACAGCACGGAGAAACTGTATTAGCCCCCGTGCTAGTTACTTGGACTCTAGGAAGGGGTCTTCCATCCCTTGAGCACGTGGAGGATCCATTCCTTACAGACTTGGCTAGGTTTAACACATCCACTATTTTCCAAGATTCAAATATTTTCATATGGTTTGAATATACTTGATACCAGCTTAGATGAGGCTACATAAAGAAAGGAAATCGTAATCTTTAGGCAAGGCTCTTCTACACTTCATCAAGTGACAAAGCAGAAGAGCTCTGCAGTTCCACACAGGGTCCTGCAAAGCGGCATACTGTCAGATCAAGACTTCTTTACTCTTGTCTCTTATCACCAGTCTGTCTTTCAAGATGTCTTCATGAGCCTGGCATTCAGTTGTACAACTCTGAGGGCAGTCCTTGGCCTGCCAAAGCTAAATACTGGAGATAATGCACTAGTATGAAAAAAAGAAACCACGTAGATGGAAACTGCACTGTTACTGCTAGGAAACTCTTTAAACCAAACCTACAGGTCTTTCAGCATCAGCAGCCGTGGAGAAAGGATATGCCAATGGCAGGATGTGGTAGAAGGGACAGAGTAGCCACGTCAGGTCTTGCCACAAGCTCAGGATGTTATGGTTTTACACCTCAAAACTACACCATGAAAAGCAAATCTGACATGAGCAAGCATAAACTCACACAAACTTACGCACACTTACAGAAAATACATCTCAACCACAAGTATTTTCTACTATTTGACCAATTTGAGGATGACTTCCATACCAGCATCATACCAAGTCAAAGAAGAAGTCCCGGGTGACATTTTAGCACATTTTAACAAGACATTAGCCTTTGCTGAACTGATTTCCAGAACTCTGGCCCACGTGTTGGGAATACCACCATTGACTCTTTGGCAAAAACAAAACAAGAAGTTTGGAAATTTGGGAACTCTCAGCAGCTGGCTTTCTCTAGCCCACAGGGAAAGCCAACAACAAATGGTCTGGTATAGAGCAGAAAAACGTGGACTGTTTTGTTAAAACTGGTGCCTGACATACAGAAGCGTCAGTGGAGTAACCACCCATGAGATATTCTGCAATTATGCTTGGTACCTATCAGCTAGATTATCCATTCTTCTTCTGGGTAAACTCTTTGGTTCCAGATCTGCAACAGCAACAAAAATCTCCTTGCTTGTTAGCAGGTTATACTGCAAAAGAGAGGAAGAAACTTTGTCATCTCCTTATTCCCTGGCTAAGCCATATGTAGCACAAATATCCCAAGAGAAAGCTCTAGGAAAAAGCCAGGCTTGTTGAATGCATGTGAATTGCGGTGTTTTAAAGGTGATGTTGTTCCTCCTACTGCTTGGCCCACGCTGTCTTGATGTGGGTCAGACTGTAAATGACACAATTTGGTTGCCACCGTGCTAACTTTGCATTCCTCTGACTCCAAGGGAAGAAAGTCTCTTCTTTCTTTCTCACCTGGCTTCAAATAGAAGTCCCATGAATGCTGTGGATTTAGCACGTAGTTTTATAATTGTGGTTTTGTTTGAATTGCCACAAAAATGTTGGGTGAGATTAAACACAGGCTTCTCCTTTTGAAGAGGTCTGTCCTTAATATGATTTTTACACCATGTTTTCTCACTAACTTTTAACTTTTTTCTCCTTCGAGTCTAGTTGCAACTCCAGCTCCTACACTGCAGTTGTGGGAGCCTTTCCTTGGTACTAAGTGATATTTATGCATAAACTTTTGCTAATTGCTGATTCCATTGACATTCATGAACCTACGCTGGAATGAATGAAGCTTTCATTCATGTTTATATATTAGTTTCCAACATTTGTATGTTTGTAATCATCAGGCTAAAACCAGCTTTCATTTGCAGAGATGTAAACTGAGGGTAACTGAGTCGGGAGATATATTCTATTGTGTGCGTGGAAACATTTTTCTAGTATCATTGAGAGTTGAGTTTATCACAGAAACTTCCCAGTTCCATAATTCAATGTAGTTTGTTCAGGACTGGTAACTATGCTTATGGCTGCATTAACGAGTGGTTTGGATCAAAAGAAACCAATCTCTAGAGCTCATTTTGTGCTGGGGACCTGGCACGGGCACTTCTAGAGGTCTTTAGGATTCTTAGTTCAGATAAGCTCTAAGTTTGCTCATGTGCACTAATGGCCTATTACTGCTGCACCTCCCAGGCTAGTCCTGTCCAAAGCGAATCCAGGTCAGGACCTGCTGTGCCCTTCCTGACGCGAACTCAGCGAGCGGGCAGCAGCTGAGTGTTGCCTGAAAAGCGCTCTCCTGATCTAACTAACAAACCCTCTAATACAGACACACCCTGTGCGCAAATTTGAGACTTACACAATTAGAATATCTCTGTGGCAATCCCTAGCCACCAACAATTTTCCCAGCCATATAATTGCTACTATTAAGAACACAAGTTCCCACTTTAACAAATGGAAGCAAGATAAATGCCCACATCATTCTGGCTTCTCCCAGCTTTGTGATTTAGAGCGTAGCAATCTGTTGCCCTTGGTCTTTTGGAAACAGTGCCCATACGATAATTTTAATGACAATGCAGCACTTCTGGTCTGTTCTGGATATCTGAGGGCTTTGATTGCTTTATCATCAAGGCAGTTCTGATGGTCAAGTGAATTGGGTCTAACATGCCCCAAGGACCGGTACTTAATTCTCCTTCACTCAGCTACACACCTCCCTCCTCACTCTTTACACTTAGCAATAGGTAACTCAGCACAGACACCTGAAACCTAGGAGAGTACTTGAATTTCTGGTGTAGCACCATGGGAGAGGGTGGGTGGTAGGAAGAGGTGATGTGACACATTACTAAGATTTTCTGTGTCCTTCAGCATTGTTGCTTTGTAGGCTGCTTTTTGCCCTCCTCTCCAACACTCTACCATCTTCTGACACTGGCTCTGGTTTGAATGCCTCCAGCATGGGAAACCAGGCTTCCTGCCTCCCTGCATTTGGAAATTTTGTCAGTCCTTTCTTCATGTCTTGCCATGCTGCAGCAAAAAAGCATCACCTGCGTGCATTGCCTTTTTTATTGCTATCTTTTATCTCCTCTGAAACTGTTAACATGTTATTGCTTATCAGCTGTTTCATAGTAACCGTTTATGTACAACCTTCCAATCTCCTTTCTCCCCAAAACAAGTGTAAACTGTGTCAAGTAGAACTACTTACTGTCAGATAGCAGACAAAGCCCCAGACAGACAGTGGGCCAAAACACTAATTACATGCATTCAACACGTCTAGCCTTCTCCCAGCGCTGTTTTTGAGGATGTTTGTACTGCGTATGGCTCAGCTAGGTGACAAAGACAAGACTTTTACTCCCTTCTGCTGTCTAACCTGCTAATGAGCAAAGAGATTTTCATTGTTATTAGAGAACTGAGATCAGGATAGCAAACTGATGGCACCCACTCATACAGTTTGTTCAGGGTAAAAGAAGGACAGCTAATCTAACCCTTGATCACACTGGCTGTCCAGCAATACTGTTTTGAGTAGTTCTTCTTCAAGAGTCCAATATTTTAGATGGAAACAGTTTCTGTAAGCAGTTTTTTTCATATGGGCCACGGAAAATGCTAAAAAAAAAGGTCAAAAAAACTGGTAATGTTTCTACAGAACGACTGAAGAGATGTTGAACTGTAGCTTTTGAAAAGGCAAAATACTTGCACAGCTTAGTCCTGCTCACAGTATCTGCACACACATCTCATGACAAATGCAATACGCAATATGCAAATCCATCGATAAGCAATAAGACGGGACTGCTGCTCAGACTCGCACAGTTCCTTTGTACTGGATAATGCACTTGCAAATACAGATATCTCTCAATCAGTGAGAAATTCTGAAAAGCCAATACTCTCCCAGTGTGTTTTTAGGCCAAATCTATCAGGTCCTGAGATTACTAATGCCTCAGTCACTATAATTAAAATAAGAAACAACTTCAGTCAACTTCAGATACAATTTTAGCTTCCTCAAACTGCCAGTTGTAACCTGACAAAGTTTATAACTGAAGGTTAAAGCTTACTTAATTCAGAAAAATCAAGAAAGACCGGGGCTCTAGAAAAGCCTGTGATCACACAGATGTGAGAAATTAAGACAGACCCTGGTTTATTCAGCTTTACGCAGGTCACGTGATGTAATTAATTCCAAATGATTTTGGTCTCTGTACAGAAACTTCCAGCAAAAGATTTAAATTACGTAATAATTACCTTTTTCCTTTCATGATCCTTCTGACTATGCCTTAATTTATGATGCTTTTAACTAGCATACATGTATCCTGGCGCTATGATGGGTGCACATTTATTTAAGTCAAAAGATAAATCTTAATGAAAGGTTTTTTTACACAATAATTAACGTATTTTGATCATCATAACAGTAATTATTAGACACACAAAACCAGAATCAGATCTCAGCAGAAGCCATGAAGATCTTAAACAGGGTGGAGGAGCAACACTGCCCTATTATTTTGCCAAAAATGATACATCAAAGTGGCAGCAGTGAATCATCGTACACTACTAGGAACTACACCCAGTGAATCCAAGAGATGGAAATATTAGATGCACTAACATCCATCATAAACTGCAAATTACAACCACACAGCAGATAATATGCAATATGCCTTTTCTCATAGTTACCGAGGTATGGTCTCCTTACGCTTCCCCCAATACAACAGCTCTCAGATTAAACAAAACAGAAAAAAGAAAAAGAAAACAAACAAACAAGCAAAAAAACCAACAACAACAAACAGAAGCAGCATAAAAACATAGGAATTTTGACTTGATATGAAAGGTCGATCTATTTTTAAGAACATAGTTTTATTTTCTGAAGGACTAAAAGCTCTCACCGTGTGTCAGATAACACAACTGGGCACCCTTGTTCTTTTAGAAACCTCTTACCTCCAAAAAAACTCACTTTTTCAGTGGGATTATACACATGATGGGAGGCAAGACCAGCAATGAAAAAGAGCACACCCATTCTTACCTGCTGTCATCCACCCCTCAGCAGAAATTACCAGTATTCTGATTTTCTAGCCATCTATTAAATCGTTGTGCCCAAACACATGTACAAGCAGACTGTAACTTGCAGCCAGCCCTTTTGCAATCAGACACAGTAAGGAAGTCAAACAGAACTGAAAATATTTTTTTAAAATATCCTACTTATTTTACCTCTGTGTCAGAATTACTTCAAGAATTAGCTTCCCCAAACTAAAACAAGTTTAACAATACACAAGAGCACCTCTTCTAAAGGAAGACACCAGTAAAAAGAGGGGAATAAAGAGTTCCTTAAAGAAAAGGATATAGTACGGTACCTTTTCCAGTCAAAGTTTCTTCTTGTATTTTCCTCACTGCCTCTTGGCCTTCAGTCTCACTGTTTCCAGCTGTTACAACACAGAAAATGGAAAATTAGTGATGCAATCAACTTAAGGACAGTGAATATAAGCACGCCACTATGAAGAGATAACCACAGTGTAAAACCGGTACAAAGTGAGAAGGTTTGATACGTTACTGTCAGTCAGCACAGGATTTCAAAGAGGGCTGTACAAACGCAGTGTTGTTCACATGAATTCTGCTTGTTTATCTCATTTATTCATATAAGATGTGACCATCTGCTGGCTGGCCCAGCTGAACTGAGATGCAAATCTGTGAGCCAAATGAATTATATCACATCCAGATTCTACAAAAGCTTCACTATAGGTTAGAGCAGACCTCTCTTCACTCTTTTTCCAAAATGAAGAATTTCACAGTTGGAGGAAAGGCCCCACTACCCTGGCCCAAACACACAGGAAAAGTTTTACCAGCACTAACAGAAAACGCGATTAAACATCAAATAAATGCCTTTTGTGCCATTCAGCTTGGGTGGACAGTTAACAGTTGTCTGGCATTTGTCTGGCAATTGTTTGACAATAATTTATATCAAAGGAAAAAATAAAAGCACAAGCAAAATATTGTGCTCGGTAGTACAAGTTATTTTTTTTAATGAAGTTTAACTTTCCATTTATCCATCCACAAATACTTTCCACAACATAAGGCACCAAAATACCTATTTTTTGTTATCTAAATTGTTTATAAATGCTGATATTTCTTATTAATTTCATGAAGTTGCCTTCCCCATTTCCTGATTATATAAACTTCTGCCTTGATTTCTATATAGGCTTTATCTTGTGCCCCTTGACGAGCGTCCTGTCCTCTCACTCACTGGTTAGTTACGCAGCAGAAATTTCAGGTTTTCCACTTTTTTTTCTCACTTCTTTTTTTTTAGTGACAGAGAATCAGGTCTATCAAAGGTAAAGAAAGAATCACAGCATCACAGAATAAGTTGAGCGTGGAAAGGACCTCAGGAGGTCATCTGGTTCAACCTCCTCCTCACATGATTTGGTACATGCTTGTATTTATTCTAAGATGTTAGAACATGCTTTATAGTGCTATTAAACTGGATTAATTTGATCTCACAGATAATGTGTTCAAAAAGTAGGAGTAAGCCCTTTGAGACAGATCATGCGTCATCCATCGGCTGCACTAGCTGCGGGCTCAGAGCACTGAATGGAGATTTTTGGGACAACCCAATGGCTTTGAGGAGGTAGGCTAAGGCATTCTTTCGAGCATGGAGTTTTTGCTGTGGTTCTGCAGTAAAAACCAACAATTTGCAACACATCTCTGTTTTCATGATATGCAAGAAGACTCAATATTTATGTAAATAGCCAAAATAAAGACACTTAGCATTCCAGATACTGGAGAGAAAATAATTCTTACATGAAACCTGATGTCATACTGGTCTATAACTGTTCTCTATAAATTCCATTAACTCTGGAATTATATTGCTCAGACTGAACAAGAACGAAAAGAAAAAAGAAACAAACAAATAAATGAGCACACACAAAAAAGCAGACATTTGCAGTATACTCTTCTTGCTGTTGTTATTTTTCCCCTTTAAAACCATCCAGCCTTATACAGAACAGAAACATTCAGCTTGATACTAATTTCCAGATATAGACACAGCATCAACAAACAAACCCTCCAGTGAAACTGCCATTTCTGGGTAAACTGTGCACAGGAGTTATGGGCAAGGGATCAATTTTCCTCACAGTTTCACCTCAAGTGATGTACTAGAGTAAGATTTCAAACTCAGTGTGTTATTACACCGGATGGAGTTAGGCTAGAAACAAAACCACTTTGATGCCAATTCTGTGAAGGTCTTATTTGATTTCTCTTTCATTCAGCACTCTGCATGCGGAGAACAGGCTTATTAAAGCCTCCAGTGTCTTGATTTAACTCTCAGTATGTTCACTTAATTTGTTCTTTTAAAAGAGCTTGTGTTCACAACAAATTTTAATTTTCTTTATTTTGGTGTTACATAAATGGTTATTCATTAAAGCTCAGTGCCTTCCAAATGAGCTCATTTATTCATATTTGCATATTTTTCACTCTAGACCACTGGGAAAAAATAATTATTTTGCTAAACAGTAATTTTGAATCTCTATTTCCAGCCTGATTCAACAGAGAATTTAAAAACCAGTTTCTGGAGGCCTGAGTATCGCAAAATTGAAATAACTTCAGTGAAAGCTGCTACTGTAATAGAGGCTTTTAAAATACTTCTTTCAAAGAAAATCCTGTAAGAAAGAATAAAGACACTGAGCAAATGACCCAAATCCTTACTGAAAGTTCAAAGACACTAATACCAGAAAGATACTGTAAGTCTGGGAGAGTAAACCGTGCTTCTGAGCTAGCTTAAGGAGATCAGCATCCTCTTGCTGAGGATGGGTGGGAGGGGAAAGGGCCATGGCACTGTTGTACTGCTTCTCTCCTGGTAGATACTTCTGCCATCCTCGAAGCAAAAAGAACAAGCCCCTTTTAAGCACCACATTAATTATTTAAAATCCATAAATACTTTTAAAGTCACCAAGCTAATGCAATAGGCTTTAGGTTAGAAAAAATAAAAAATAATTTGTATCTTCTTGATGAAGGTGAGTCACTGAAGGTCACAACTTTCAAGTGCACTGAACAGAACACTCTGTACACACTCTGAATTAAGGATGGCGACAGTTCACTATGCGAGGGTCAAATTCTTACCACTATCAGCCGGTTTAGATCCTCAGCAGCATATTTGTAGTGAGTCTTTAAAAAGCTTTGTGATACGTAGGAGAACCCTCTGGTTGGACTTTTTCCCGATGACTCACCATAATTTTCACATGTTTGACATGCCAGAATTAATCCATGCCAGAATTTATCCATTTTAAGTGCTATAGCATCTGTAGTGTAAGATCTGCCTACTCTGGATTTAAGTGGTTTTGAGGGGAAGATAAGAATGGGAAGACAGACCATGTTTTTTTTACGCAGTGAGGGAATCTGAACAAAAGCTTTGAGAAAAGGGATTCAATGTCTTGAGAGCTTAGATCATCAAAGTACCCAAAACCATAATAAACCTGCTTTTCATGCTAATTTAAACTGTCTATTGGGAACTCAAAATAGATATAGTCGTCTCAATAATTGTCTATGCAAGCTGTTCAGTGCCAAATCTGTTGTTTTTCTTCTACTTAGTCCCCACAGAATAGTGAAAAAATCAGGTGAGACTGCTTCAAAAACAATGCTGACTACAATCAAATCTGAAAATAAAACGACATAAAAATTTGTTCAAGTCTGAATGGATGCACCTGTATAAAATAAGATGACATTTTAATGACACGGAAAATGCTAATTCTTAGCATAATACCGAAACTCATGTTGGGAAAAAAAAAATAGATAATAGATTTAAATATAACTTTAGTCCAAAAAATTACTCTTGTCTTCAACACCCACCTACACAAACACCACTAGGCAAAAAACATTCATCTAAAGCTGCCACAGAAGTATATAGACAAATTCTTATCAGCGCCAATAGGCTTTGGATCTTACCCTAAAGGTTATGCTCTGTCATCTTAATCACTTAAATAGATCCGAACTCTGAAAGTTATTCCAGGGATTTCAATAGAATTATCACAGAGGATTGCTCAGCCTGAATAATGATGACAAAACCACAGCTCATAGAAACCCACCTTGGCTGGGGAACATTTACACTATCCCTAGTTAAGGGGTCCTGATGCATCTATACGTATTCTTTATACAATATTTTTAATTTCTCTGAATGTGAAAATCTCTCCAGAAGAATAACTGCTACTCACGCTCATAATTTACGGACAACATTGATCCAAATAAAAAAGCAAAACCTTTTCCAATTGCTGTTTTGCAAAAATAGAAATTTGTAATCTTGACGTTTCAAAGGAACATACTGCAGGGCATTATAAAGAACTTTAAAATAGTTTATGAACAATGATACAGCCTGTACAGCTTAAGGTTGCCTGGAGAGAATAAAACCACAAACCAGAGTTTGTAGGAGGAGAATTTCCCAGCTTTCAGCAAGGTAACACAAAAATTAAATACAAAAACGTTTTGAGATAACACCAAGAAGATGCAAACCACCCAGGACGTGGTGGTCCAGAGAAAGACCCGACCCCTTCAGCCTGGAGCCCAAGAGCTGCCTGTGCACCAAGGCACCCCCAGCCTGCGGTGAACCCCGCTGTGGCAAACCCCGGCACATCACCCCCCAGCCCTCCCCACGCACCCCGGCCTCTGACAAGTGCAGCCCCCTCCTCCACCAGTGACTGGGGAACCTGCCTACCTGAGGTAAGCACCCATCTGAATTATTTAGCTGTAATTCTGTATCAGTTAACCCCTGAAACAATTAACGACTCTCCAGGGTTTGCAGCCTGCCCCATGGCCCTCCCTCCTCCACCCTGACCACTCGAATTAAACAAACTTCAGATGTGGTGCCCAAACTCTAATGTATATATGTATCACCAGGAGAAGCTTGGCAGAATGGTAATAAATTCTGTATAGATGTATACCATCTGATTAAGGAGTTGCAGAGGGTAATGATCAGGTGTCTTTGTGCAACAGAATATAAAAAAGATTCCAACTGGAAATCCAAATTAAGGTGCCTCCTCAGAGTAGCATAATCCTTATTATGACTGAAGAGGAACTGATTTCATCGGAGTGCAAGCCTGAAGACAGGGCTTGCAAGAGTACCCACAAAGCCCCAAGAGAAAAACAAAGTTCTATCAGTTGGTGTTATGAGGATTATGATTTTGTGAGTTTGCATGGCACCACACAACAAATAGCATGTGCCTAAGAGAGAGGAATGACTGCCCCCAAAAAGATCTGAGGATGAGAAATTTGAACTCAGTACAATACCAGTTTGGTTTTTTTTTTAAANAAAAAAGGTCTTGTGGTCTTGTTGTCTTGTTTAGCAAAAAGGAATATAGATCTTGAGTCTCACCCATCAAACTTCCAAGTCATTAATTTGTTATTTGATAAAGCCAGGTATTAGGAAGAGACCTGGTATAAAAAAAACATTGAGAAAATGATACAAAGCTTCCAAGTGCCCAGAGACACCACACATCCGTTGTCATTCTGTTAATCATACACAGCCACAATTAAATACGTGCCTTTTTGACATGAAAGGCAAAAATTTCGTTTTAAGTGTTCCCTTTGAGAAAAGAAGCAAAACTGAATAAGGAAGAGAATGTCAGTTTGCAAAGAGAAAATAAATCATCATTCTTGCCCTAGGCTTCAGAAACTCAGCTGTTCCAATGAGAAGGTAAGAAGGACCCTGTTTATCAAACCAAGTGCCCTGTTTCCAGCAATAACCTGTAGCAGGTGCTTAAGGAAAAGGTATAAGTGACAGCATTAATTCCAGGAGTGGTATTTTCCAGTACACCCTGCCACTAGCAAGAAGCTTCAGAGATTTCCTGAATCAAAGGGCACACCTCGTCTCTCAATGAACCTGTCCTCCACCACGTCATCTAATTGCACTTCCAATTCATTCAAGCACTCGGCCACCAAATTGTTCAGGGACAACAGGCTCTGTGAGTTTTGACACACTTCATCAAATCCTAGAATCCGGCAATGGTTTGGGTTGGAAGGGACCTTAAAGTTCAGCTCGTTCCAACCTCGCTGCAATGAGCAGGGTCACCTTCCACTAGACCAGGTTGCTCAAAGCCCCACCCAGCCTGTCCCTGAACACCTCCAGGGACAGGGCATCCATGACTTCTCTGGGCAGCCTGTTCCAGTGCCTCGCCAACCACATAGTGAAGAATTTCTTCCTCATATCTAATCTCAACCTACCCTGTTTCAATTTAAAGCCATTGCCTCCTGTCCTATCACAACATGGCCTTGAAAATGTCCCTTTCCAGCTTTCTTGTAGGTCACCTTTAGGTACTGGAAGGCTCCTTTTAGGTTTCCCTGGACACTTCTCCAGGCTAAATAACCCCAGCTCTCTCAGTCTGTCTTCATAGGAGAAATGTTCCAGCCCTCTGACCATTTTTGTGGCCTCCTCTGGACTCACTCCAACAGGTCCATGTCCTTCATATGTTGGGGGCCCCAGAGCCGGACACAGGACTCCAGAGTGGAGAAGAGGGGCAGAATTGCCTCCCTCAACCCGCTGGCCACAATCCTTTGGATGCAGCCCACTTAATCACATTAAAAAGTTGTACATGAGCAGGTTGTTTAGGTTTTTTTTTAATTATTACTTTGTTCGATGTCCTCTAGCTTGTGTACGATAAGACAGGGAATAAGCACTTCTCATTCACTTTTTCTATACCATTCATAGTTATATATCACACCTCAGCCATCTGTATGCAAGCGGTAGCAGCAAGCCCTACCTTGCACAGAGCCATCCCATCCTCCTCACCATCCCTCTCTCTTTTTTTGCAGTTTGACCAAACTCCTTTTGATTATTCACAAGAGGATGAACCTATGATTTCTACAAAGGAAGAGGAACTCTTCATGTCCTGTTTTCATCTTCTTTCCTGCTAAGTAATAAGATTATATCTGCTTTTATGACTGGCATTAAATATCAAATATGGTGTGCAAAGAGCTTTCAACAGTAAAACACAATTTAGATTCTATAGAAATATAGATATATAGGTGTGGTTGTTTCTCCTCATATGTAGTATTAATATTTGCACTTACTGACACTGTGTATTTATCCATTCCTTCTTAACTCAGTCATTCAACATTGTGTGAATTGTTCCCCATTCTTCATAGTGGTTAAGATTTCACAAGGTACCTCTGGAGACCATCCAGTCCACCTCGTGCTACAGCTGGTTACCCAGGACCATGTCCAGTCAAGTTTTGAGTATCTCCAAGATGAAGACTCTCTGGGCAGCCTGTGACAGTGTTTGACTCTCCTCAACATAAAAAAGTGGAGGTTTATGCTTAAATTAAATTTCCTGTGTTTTGGTTTGTGCCCATTGCCTCTTGTCCAGTTATGCGCACAATTGAGCAAACCCTGGATCCATCTTCCTTACTGCCCCCATCAGGTATTTATACACATGGAAAATGTCCCCCTGAGCCCCTTCTCCTCTGAGGCTGAACAGCCCCAGCTCTTTCAGCCTCTTCTTGTGGGTCAGAAGATCAAATCCCTTAATTATCAATAGTCAAATTAATCTGACTATCCTAAACGCATTCACATAAAATGCATCATCTCACTGCTCGCCCTTTTTTTCTGTAACTATCTTTAATAAATGTACTGAACATATGCCTATGGGATCAGGAGTCCCTTTGCTCTAAACCAAAGCTTAGAAATAACTCCTAAACATTGCTTTCTGTCTCCCAACCAGTTACTAATCTTGCAGTGATGAGGAATGACGCACACCAGGACGCAGACAAAGATGCACACACAGGCATAGAGTTCTTGTTCAGGAAGGAACGCAGATCCGGGCAGAGCAGAGAGCTGAGCCAGGCTGAGGCCCTGCTTATTAGCCATTGACAATTTATAGGATTTACAGATACAGGACTGGGCTAAGATGTTACATAAGATGTTTTTCCAATAATTGTTATTAAAAACACACCACACTCATGTTACATTTGTTTCAGTTACATTCCCACTCATCCACAGACCAGGCCCAAGGACATTCACACATCCCATGCACTTGGGGGCGGTCATCCAGCCCGAGATACCATTCTCACGAGTCTGGGCTATCGCTCTTTACAATTATGAGAAATGTACTTCAACACAATCTGTCCAAGGCCCTTTATATTTTGCTATGATCTAATTATGTTAGTACTATTTCTTTCACTGTCCAGATGGTCGTGTTAGTATTGACCTTCCTTTATCATTCAGGTAGCTGGAACCGCACACCTTGCTTTCCCACAAATCTACAAGAGATCTTTCTCTTGTCTCAAGACAACCTAGCCATTTCAAAATCTTTTGGCATGAATGTTGCCAAAAGCTTTTGAAAATCAAGATTAAATTAATTCACACAGTTGTTAGATTCTTCGAAGCATTTAATAAATGCTTAATTGATAATTTAAACAAATGTCTAGAAAAAAATTGCACTAACTCTTCCAAAATTTATCATCACATATTAAACTCTGTATTTTTATAATGTCTGACATTTTTTTCAATATAAAAATCACACTCACTGGCCTATGCACAACATCCTTCCTAAAACTGCTCAACACTCATATTTGCCCATCACACACTTCTGTAGTAAGGATGATTTAAGGTCCTATGCAGAAGGCACTAGTCTAGAAATACTTTTATGCTATTGAAAGATTATGTTTTTAATCATAGTAGCTTGTTTTAGACTGTTTTAAATTCTTTTCAGTTGGGTGGTACAGTATCTATACCAACTTTATAATAATTGCTGTTCTATTTCTAAGCACTGTGTCTTTTTTAGCTGCTCATTTTACACACTTCTTTTAGAAGAGACAGTGAACAGCGGTTGCCTGTACAGGACACATTTTCAGATTGAAGACTCAAAACCCATTTGGTTTTTCCTCATAAGGATGCTTCTCCGTAATATCAATAAGCTTGTTTTCCTCTAGACCCTCCAAACATTTATGCTATCCGTGTTGAAAGAGGCAGACCAGAATTCAACACAGCATTTAAGGTGCTGGCACACAAAGGATTCATGCAGTTGAATCAACTCGTTGTCTGTTTTACTTGTTCCTTTTCTAAAATTTTCTAATATTTGTTTTGGTTTCTGCAAGCTATTGAGCACTGAGTTTTCATAGAATATTTCAACCCAAAGATCTTCCTCAAAGTGATGACAGAGTCAACACAGAACATTTCTTTTTCTGGAGTTAAGAATTTTCTCCATGTCCATCACTTCATATTGATCTACATTGAATTATACACGCCTTTTAACACTCAGCTTCTTATGATCTTCCTGCAGTTCTTCATACACATCCCTGGTCTTTGTTACCCTGAATAATTTATAATAATACAGTGTGAAAGACTTGTCACTTCACTATTTGCTCCTCCTCTAAAAGTATACATTGAAAGCATGGGTTCTGCCACATGTCCCTGTTGAACTCCAGTGGTAACACCCTCTCTACTAAAAAAATAAACCTTTATGTCTTTGTTCAGTCATAACACGCAATGTTATTGTATGAATGTAGTGACATTAGTACTTATCCTTTGGGCTGTGTACCATAACAGCCTTTGGAATTTTGCTTTAAGTTTACTAGAAATCCAAACAAACCATATCAACCTAAATCTCTCTCATCCACTTGATAGTTTAACTCAGTTAATCAAAGTATTTTACTATGCAATACCTGATTACAGTGTACTGATACCTTAAAAACTGAACTGAATGACAATTGTAAGGCAATCTTTATGCATTTTCTCAATGAAAATGGAAATCATCATCCACTTTTAAAAAGGCTGGTTACATTTTGACACTTCTTGACTAACTCTATGACTCGTTCAGTCCTAACAAAACCTGGCTAAAATTAGGAAGATAAATACTTTTATATAAAAAATTATAACTCAAGCTCCTCATACATCTAGGTATGGTGAGAAAAGACTATTAAATTATCCCATATAAATTTTTAGGAGTTGAAATTAAATCAAACAATCTTTCAAAATGAACAATTGCACCAGCTTCATAAGGTTTAATTCTCCTTCTAAAGTCACTTTGCAGTATTATACAATACAAGAATTGTCTGATTTATAGTGCTGAGAGTCCAGCTTGAAAATTAGGAACTAATAGGAATGAAAGAGATGACAGAAATATCTGTTGCTTGGTCTCCTGCAGGGCTTACAGAGGTCACACACAAGTGCTGAGTCTGGTGATGGAACTACATTTGTTTATGCCAAAATTGCACGGCTCAAATAAGTCACTTGAATATATATACATATATATAATGAGACTGTTTCCTTCAGAATTTGAGCCTGTCTTAGAAAATTGTGACACTGATATACTCAGACACTAAAGATTGATTGCACTGTCCTGAACCTGGTGTTTCGTACCAAGCAGCATATGTGTAACACTGTCAACCTGGAAATCTTTTGATTTTCATTCACCATTATCAGACAGGATTATCAAAGTTTCTATATTAGATATTATCACACTTTTTTTTTCAGCCTTCTTTTATTACTATACTGAGAAAAAAAATGAAAAATCAAACTGAAAGTTTCTTTTTTAAAGTCAACAATTGTGACAGGCACTCACAGAATCCTCTTAAAATTAAGCCCCAGTGATGAAGGGTGGAAGGAGTATGAAGAGCTTATGCTTCTAATCAGTCTAAATTCAGATACACAAAACTGTGGCCAACACTGTGAGCCAGAGCTGAAGCTGCTGGGTTTTATGACTGGGGTGACCAGAATGTCTTGATTTTCAACGTCCTATTTGTTAAGAGCGTATTTATCTGTAAGTGCACACAAAACACCATCTTCAGTGTCAGTCACTGGTCAGTAGGCACCAAAAACAGTGTGTCATTTCCCTTCTCTCTCTGAAAATGAAATTGCAGGATTATTTATCAAGCAGTAAATTGCTAGGAGGGAGTGGGAGCTCCCAGTGTGGCTTCATTCTGAAGACTCACCACTGGCAGTAGCTTTCACAGTCTGTCATGAGATTTTCCTGAGTAAAAGCCCTGCTGACTGTGAGTAATGCTATCGTAGCCTAGCAAAGAGTCTCAATGAAATCTAGCAAACAAACCCATAGAAAATTACTTTCAGCATTTCAGCATTCAGGCCAACTTTTTTTCCCAGCAAGAGCATCCACAGAGGGAGACCATTGGTGGGAGAAAGGACTCGTATGCACCAGTGCTGGGACTGGAAAAGACAAAGCTGTAGAACCACCATGCAACTGCTTGCTGAAAATGCTCTGAGTGAGCATACTGCCTGTTCATATGGTGTCTATCCGTGTTCCACAAGGTAACATGCTTTCTATTTACTTGTTTGCCTCATTCCATTGGCAGACTGGATTTAAAAGTAAGTTACTTCAAACATTTACTCCTCTAAAATGTCAAACCGAGTCAAAATCACATCCATCACAAATGGTGAATCAGCTTCACATTAGACATCAGGTTTGACTCATCTGCCTGCTGCAGGGATATCACTCTTCAGTGCTAAATATTCCCATTACTCAATCCTCATAATGGGAAGGAAGTAGTCAGTGAATGGGCAAGATTGACTGTGAGCTACACGAGCCTCCCTTGCAAGCCCAAATTCTCCTAACATCCAGACTTTTTAAATGCAAGTTCAGGCCTATATATAAACATAGTGTGAAAATATTTCTAGAGTAGAAAGCTTGAGCACACTTGCTGTCTTATTTGAGGCTTAAATCTTTGCTTGTCTGGCCTGAAGCTGAATGTGCTAATGCATGCCAATGTGCCAGCAGGTATTTTAAGCGTACTCTGGACACTTGGGGCCAACAGTTAGCAACAAGGATGGAAGGTCATTGCATTTAATGTGCTTTTGAGACTGTTTTAATCTTGCAGCTGGAACAAAGCCTGAGACTATCCATTCTACTGACAGGGCGGCTTTGCATTGAAGAATTTCACAGGACAAGAAGATGGCTGTGACTCATTGGGCTCAGTGCTTAGGTCACTGTTTGCCTGAAATAATTGAATCAGTTGAAAATCTTACTCATCGAATGCTTCCTATAATTAATTTCATTAATTTACAGTTGTAGAGACTTGTAATGCAAATATTAAGGTCAGTACAATTGAAAAGTGAATGGAAGTATGCGTGACTGTAAGTACCAGAAGAAAGAGCAGAGCAAAGAATTAAAATAATGCCCCTCATTGAAAATAAAGAACACATTTCTAGGACATTGTTCCTGAGTTACGTCAAGGCCACAGCGCAGAAGACTTGCCAGCACATGTGCACACACAGGCCCAGCAGGAGGATAACATCCAGGTAGCAGCATTTCGCCCATACCATTACCTGTCCTGTTAGCCCACCCAGAAAATAAGCTATAAACACAGCCTGTATACTCCAGACAATGAATAATGTACTAAGAGCTGACAACTCCTAAAGGATAGAAAAGATCTGTCCATAAACTGACCTGTCATTTCTGATCAAGCAGAACCACAGAGACAGGATAAGGACTCACTAGCTGCCACACCTTTTGTCACACTGCACACAAGCGACACTCACCAGACGACATGAGCTCGCACCTCTTGGTGCTTGTGAGAGTACGGGTGTGAGTGTGAGTGAATGAGATCTATGAGGGGCTGACTGTGAGTTGAAAAAAAATAAGCTTATTTAGGGATTTTGTAATTAAATATCACCTTCCCTTTCACAGAGATCTCACAGTGTATTTTATTACACAAAATTTCCTAAACACTAAATGGTATAAAATAAATCTTCAGTGTTCTATGCTTCCACAACCGTATGCAAAGAGAAGAAAATCGGCCTTTTTTTTCCCACCAAGTAGATTTTTGCAGTCCAACATAAACACAAAAAGCGACTTCTTTAGTGAAATATTAATGCTGACATCATTACCTACATCTAGCTCCACTAGCTACATCTAGCATCTAGCTACATATACCAGGACCTGCTTGCATTTTGCAGATGCTTGGTTTTGACACATCTATTAAAACATGTACGAGGAAGTGGCATTTCACATTACACCTGTACAATTCTAGGGCAACTCCATTAGTGTTACTGACTGCACTAAAAATACATGGCTACTATGCTCTTTATTGTTTGATGTGAGGGTTTTCTTGTTTATTTGTGTTTTTAAGATGTGTTTACAAAACCTTAGAGAGAGCACATTCTGTATAAAAGCTAAATAAAATGGCATTACCACTGTGCTAGTGTATTACGAAATACCAACATTCAGCGACCTTACGGTGTAAAAGTTACAGTGTTTTAGGAAAAAAATCTAGCTAAAGAAAGATGAAGGGACCAAAATGTAGCATTTTAAACATATGAGTATTCATAAAGTTACATATAGATTTGTAACAGTAGCTATATTAATGCATACATATACAGGGTGTTTCAAAAAGATGGACTCAATTTGAAGTCATGATACCTTTGAGATTGTGTCCATCTTTTTGAAACACCCTGTGTAGTACAGAAAGCTTTCAAAAATAGGAAAAAAAATCTAACTAATATCGTCTGTAGTGAAGAGAAGAAAGTGTAGGCTCAGGACGTTTTTGGAGTTCCTACAGAAATTCACCCATCCTAACTTCAGATATCTCAGTCTAACATAGTCACCTTTATAAACTCTTTATTATCAACAGAGAGAAACAGACATCTCCAGAAGGTGAGTTGTCCAGCCCATCTCCAACTGACAAAAAATGACTTCTCATGTTATTTATTTCCTTGCCTTGCCTACAAAGGCCAGCTACAATGACAAACTGAGAAGTAAATGTTCGATATGTACGTGGATGAAGTTACAAGGGTTTCCTCTGCCCATATAATGCAAATCATCCCCCTCCATACACTGGAATATTCCTTCCAGGCTTTCATTAGATTTCCTCTTAATGAACACGTGCACCCTAACGTCGAAGCATAGTCCTTCCTCAGTAACAAGATAATAAAACATTTTTGTAATACCCATATTTTTAAGTTTTTTTCATGACCTTATTGTTAACTTCTTATATAAAGTAGTCCAGTTGTTGCAAGTTTTGCAGAAAAAAAAATCTCATCCACTTTTCTTTGAGATCCTGCAAAGCAAAACATAAACCTAACTTTTACTTGTGCTAAATGCTAGCAAAACCCTCTCCTACCTTCCTCAGCCATATCTTTACTTATGCTAGAAAGAAAATATTCCTTAAAAAAAAAAAAAGCTTCTGAAACAAAAAACCCATTCATATTAAGAAAATAATGACTTTACCTATTATAACGTGCATGCCAAGTCTTGCCAAATGCTTCACAGTTTGGTAACCAATTCCTTTAGCACCTCCAGTCACTATGGCAACCTTTCCATTTTGTGTAGGGAAAACTATATTAAAAAAAAAAAAGAAATAATGCAAGGTTAGTTCATAATAGTAAGATGATTAAGAAGTTAAGATGTATTTTAAAGAGGTGTAAGCTTAACAGACCACTCAAGCCAGGCCAGTAAGCAATCTCAGAAGCAAACTCTGTATGGATATAAAAACTACTGAGCATCCACCACTATTTACTATGCTATAACTTTCCAGTATTAACAGTTCATGAACAACTGAGCTTAATAACACGAAAGACAAACACCCAGTTCAGAAAGTTTCTCATTTCTATTTGCATGCATTTCATCATCCTGCAGCGATCGGTCCTTTAAAATTTTCACCTTAACTTTGTTACAGAGGAAGGTGACAGCTGTTATAAGTCAGCACAGGGATGGTTTACTTCATGCATACAGGGAAAAAAATTCAATCGGCAGCATGATATCCTGCAAATTTCTTGACTGACGAAGGATAGGCCTCTACCAGTAACACGGAGGAAACAGCCAATAACTCAAAGATGATGCATCTAAAGGGCAGGAGTCGGCTGATCTGATCTGATCTACCGGCATAATTGAGCACTCTCCCTCTTGAAAATCACAGGGTCCTGGCCCCCAAAGGAAGGAGAGGGCAATTTTTTGCATGAAACCCCCACCTGCTTTTCCCACCCACCCCAGCCCTGTCCCTCAGAAGCCAGTGTCGCCGATGCCCATAGCTGGCCTCACACCACCTCAACCCCAACAAGCAGCCCTTAGCCCAGGCCACACTCCCCAAATCCCCCCTACTAGGGGCAGCTTAGACCCACAGCCCATGTCTCCTGCGTCCCCAGGCAACCCTTCAACTGCCTAGTGAGCCAAAAAGTGGCTGGGATGGACCTGGGGGGGCAGTTGCCATCCCACCTGAACACCCTCACACCAGCCACGGGCTGCCCAATGCGCCCCTCCAAGATGGAGGGAGCCCTCCCGCCAAAGGAGAGCAAAGGTCTTTTAACTGCTTGGAGGTGGCGTGATTTAGGTCAAATATCAAATATTATTTTTTATGAGGTGGTGGATCTTTCCTGTAGAAGCGTTACGTGATGTCTTCAGGTGACTGAGGTGAATTTCTGTTTGCTTTTCAGAAGAAGCTGCTAGGTATTTGTGCAGGGAAAATGGCGCTGAATATTTCATTTTGCTGTGGTGCAGTGTCTGTAGGCCACGTTATAGATAACAAATATTAAAAAGATGCCAACTTTCATTTATCTTGATTTCTAGGTTTTCAGGGGATTTCTTTGTTGTACAACACGAACTCATTTTTTATATGGTTATGAAACACAGAACTAGCGCTCATACAAGGTGTTTTCTTCACAGCAACTTCAAAAAGGACTCAGATTTCACCTTTTCTGAAACATAGAACTCTTTCCAGCATAATTCAACATGAATTTCTGTTCTCTTCAGGTAACGGCATGATTCTTCCCACCCATGCAGAGTGAGAATGGTTTGTAAGTATTTGAAAGTTAATTCCTAT
The DNA here is from genome assembly GCA_013399365.1 of Pampusana beccarii. Taxonomy (NCBI): domain Eukaryota; kingdom Metazoa; phylum Chordata; class Aves; order Columbiformes; family Columbidae; genus Pampusana; species Pampusana beccarii. The sequence continues at coordinate 472,452 of VWYH01072610.1, read as the reverse complement.
TACAGTGATATCCATGCATGTAAAATACATAACCCAAGTTAAATAAAATTCCATCAAGAGCTTTCCTAAAGGGCTCTAGTTTAGTTATAAGCAGTCCTGCAATTTCCACCAAAAATATTTCTCATCATAACAAACTCTATGAAAAATGCCCCCATTTTTTTGAGAATTAAGCCTAGAAATTAAAGCTAGACTTGACACTAAATACTTAGGTAAATTAGGTGTGAAACAAGTTGTTGTCACCTCTCTGTGAATAGCCCTTGTGTCCCAGTGTTACTGGATACACTTGAAATTTGGCAAGGACAGATCATCTCAGACCTTTTCAGACATGGAGTGAAAAATCAATGCCTGAACGATTCACGTCCATAAAAAGGGAGACCGGTATGTGCCCACTATTCAACATTTTAGACCACGTGAAAAAAGGAACACATTGCCTTGTACCAGAAGTGTGCTGAGAGGAGACAAGCCTTTTAACCAGGAACAGGGCAATACTCTTTGTAAGACGGCAGACAAATCTGAAACAAACAGCTTTTTGAGCTAAGCACTCAGAAAGTTCAGGACTCTGAAAAATTAACTCTTGCAAAGAGTCAAGTCCACGCTGCAAGAGCCATTCTGAGGGGCTGAACAGCTGTAAATCCAAACAGGGAACACTGGCATTGCCTTGATGTTAAAGCACGAAAGACCATTTCTGGACATGACAGATACATGTGTGAATTTTGCATGTGGCAACCGCATAGGTATTTGTAAAGAAAATGCCATCTAGAAGGTAAAAATATAAGCTGAAGTCCACTGAGTAATTTTCTTTTAAAGTCTAGCTAATCCGGTCATAAACTAGATTGAAAATTCTGCTGACACATGATAGAGCGAATTGCAGAAATGTGAAGTTTGCTTCCTCCCCAGAGCTCTCTCTGCCCATGCATCTTTCATCCCTGTTTCACCTGTGCATTTGGGTATAGAATTGGGAGAAAAAAAAGCAAAATTAAGTCATTTCCATTTTTGTTTATTTCACTATGTCTGGAAAAACATATTTCAACACCAACAAAAGGAATTTCCTCAAGAGAGGTTGCATTCCTTGAGCCTGAGTACCTTTCTCCTCTTTTGCCTGCCCACCCCTCCTCTTGCTTCCTACCCTCACACCACCCTGCCAGCCTGACATTTGGACTTGACATGTTGCATACTTGCCATTGCACCACTATATCTACCTATTGAATAAGAAGACATTTTAGTGAAAAAATAATTCACTTAGAAGAAAATGAATGAGAACAAATGAGAAAAAGAAGTCAGGACTAGGAAAGGGGCAGTAACATGAACGAAAAATGGGAGGTCAGAAGAGCAAAGTAGTAACAGGGATCACTGCAATTAAATGGTGTCTATCAGAGCACAATGAAAGAAAATACCCAGTCCTATCCTGTCCATGAGGGATGCAAAGACAAGCACAATTTTTGGTCCCAATGGCCACTCAAGCCAGGAACATTACCAACCTGCAAAAAAGAGCATGACAGACGGACAGCCTCCACTGCAGAGATGCATTCGGTCTTACAGAGAGCTTTAAACAGGCCTGTTTGCAGCAGCTAGCTCCAAAGAACTAAGAAAGCACCCAGCGAGGGAGAAACGAGGGCTGCAGACACATGGATGAATGGCCAGTATCCATTTTATTTACAACAAGTACAGTGTACAGCTTCCACAGAACATGGTTTTGAATTGACACAAAACTGCATGACACATCTCAGTATATCGGCTTACTTCAGCAAAGATGGGACACGCAAAGAGAAAAAAAAATGAAATATAGCTTTGCAATTGGAAAAACAAAAAAAAAAAAAAAAGAAAAAAAAAAAAAGAAAAAAAAAAAAAATATAACATTACAATAAAGAAAACAAACAAACAAACTATCAAATAAACAACAAAAAAAAAAACCACACACCCCCCCTCAATTCTTAATTTTGATTTTTATTAATCTTAATTTTAATCTGCAGAAAAGGTGTACTGTTTCCATCAAGACAGGTACCTTCATGTAAAATGAATCTTTATGAAAATGACACACTGTTACTTCTTACATCAACAAAAGTGGGCAAGATCGAACCCAGGCTGCATGTGCAAGCCACCGGCAACTACAGTGAAAAGCAGTTTATTGGCGCCCTGTTCCCACTAGGGCTCCACTGTCGGGTACAGTTCGCAAAACACCCACCTTTTCTGCCTGCAAACATCTCTTCCACAACGAAACCAAACACCGAACTTGCAAAGCAGACCTGGGCTCAGCCTGGTTTTCCAGTAGATACTGGTTTATTTTGTGTGAAAGGTTGAGCCGAGCGTGGCGGGAGGCTGGGATCCCCCCCAGGCGAGAGGCAGTGGGGACCCACCAGCTTTGCCACAGCGAGGAGGTTCCCTCCGGCGCTTCTTGCACCTCATTTAAAACACCTCAGCTCTCTCTCTGCCTCTGCTCCCGGTAAGTGGGTAGATACTGATCTCAATTACAGAGGCGTAACGCCAGTGATCTCACCTGGGACATGAGAACCCTACAGCCCTGCTGCTAATGAAATCCCCTGACCAAGCACCAGCTGCTAATTTCCCTTTGTGTTCGAAGAAACCAGCCTGCAGACCTTAAGTGCTGCTTTTTCACACCAAAGCCAGAGAGGCTTCTCCCAGGCTGCCAGTTCTGCCGGCATCCCAACGTATTTGGAAGAAATAAGCCTGTCAGTTTTGCAAGTGGATTAAGCTAAAGCAGAAAAATAAGGCAGATTTGTTCTGTAACAAATATATCCAGATATGAAGCTATTTAAAAATAATTACTGTCCTTTTAAATATATTTCTCCTTAATCTGAAATAACTTCCATGTACAGAGACATCCTCACACACAGTCAATGCTGCAAAGGATTTAAGGCAATTCTGTAATTTTTAAAAATAATAATTTTCAAGGGACTCTTACAGAGGGCTGTCAAAATACCTCTGCAACTGCCAAGACCACAGAGAAATAAAACAGACTGCAGACCCATATCAATGAACACTTCCATTTCAATGACCAGTTCCTGCTGGCAGAATCTCAACTCTGGGGTAAGGATGGGGGTAACTGAATTAGCCAATTAAAACACAAGCATCAAACTTTCTTCCTTGCAGAAAAGTACTGTGTAAACACAGACAATGAAAGCCTCAGAGGAGCTCCCCTTAAAAGTTGCTTGCTTTGGTTTTCTGTAACCTTTGCAATACAGCCCATTTGAAGAAAAAAATATTTTTTAAAAAGTATTAAAAGTTTATTAAAAGCAAATTGCATCAAATTTTTACAAAGTTCCGTCTCCTACTCTGTTAATCCAGCATTTGCATTGTGGAACATTACGAGTCATGTGGACATTAAAATATAATATCTTCATATTAATCTCTTCAGTAAACCCTCTTTTTAAGACATTGAAGGCCAAAGGCAGAATTTAGATTGTCTCAATCAGTCCCCAGTCCTTATCGGGCCAGAAAGACGAGCACTGCTGAAGGCATCTGAAGAGCTTTGCAAGAGGCCCCTGATGAGAGGTGACCTGAGAGGCACCACGCTGGGCCCTGCCTGCACCTCCTGAACAGGGCACTCAGCACAGGGACTTCGGTGGCATTTGTGTTTAAGAGGCCCCTGCAGACAAATCCTAACAGTTCTTTTTTTCCTTCCTCCTATAACTGAATAATTTACATGCAAATATTATGCCTGAAGGTAACTGGCAGAACCACAGATAAAATAATATTTTTAAAAAAAGAAAAAAAAAGGAAAAGAAACCACAATGAAAATTTAGTTTGATGACAGAATAACGAGTGCCAAGTTTGGAGTTGTAGCTGTCTAGCAACACTGAGTGAGAAGAAGAGGGCAAACTGTAATTGTCATTCCTCATCTAACGCCACAGGACAAGGCACGACTGGGGTTTTCTAGTCAGCTAAAGAATTCATACAGGTCAGTCTGCTACCAAATTACTGAGTAGTTTTTCCTGCCTCAGAAACCTCCAGCCCTTTTTCCCTGCTTTCCACTGTGGCAATGCTAAGATTATAGCCATTAAGGTCTCTTCCAAAGCAGATGTAGAAAAATAATTCATTTGCTACTCTGAGAGTCAATCAGCAGACTGCTGGGGAATCCACGCAGCTTTGAGCAATAGGCTTTTGTGTGAGCCTTACAGTATCATCTCTGCAAACTTCTGTTTTGGCAGAAAACGAGTAACAGGGGTCCAGGCTGAAAAAAATCATTGTAGGACTATCCTACCAGAAGACAATTTAAGGTTCTCAAGTCCCAAGGAATAAACCAGACAATCTTCTTTTTTTCTCGTAGACACCAGCTTCCACCAGCAGAAAAGTTGTGGGTCTTAAGCCTGTCCTAAGCCTGTGAAGATGATCTTTCAAATGCAAATGGTCTTCCCAAATTTGCACACCAAAATCTCTTCTGCCTCTGCTGCTCCCTACCACTTTCCTAACAAACATCAATATGCAATCAAGATTGAAGGCTTTTAAGGTTGGAAACCAGGTAGGTGGCAACCAGCCCGACTAGTCCTTCCATGAAAAGGTATCCTGCTGCTTTCAGCAGTTGCAAGGCATCAGACTTTCCGCTCATGAACGACTGTCATGCACACATGCAGATCCACTGGCACACAACCAACAGCTCCAATGCACCTCGAATCAATGGACACATAGTGCAAGGGTAATTTATTTGTCCAGGGTGAGCATCTGTTTCCAAGGACAACTGGAATTTTGCATCAGCTGGGTGACAAGCCTCCTAGCTTTTGTCTCACTTTAATTCTGCAGAAGAAGTGAAAGGCGGGAATCACGAGGAAATGGAAGTACGAGAGACAGGCTGGCTCTGGAGTTACTCATGGGAAGGGAAAAGTGTTGAAGAACCAGAACAGCAGGAGAAACCAAACCATGAAAATGTGTTCCTTACCCTACAAATGCATAGTATCTTAAGGTGCTATTAATGGAACAGCAGCAGCCAGATAGCCGTAAGACTGTCAGCAGCCAGGAGAAGACCTGTTATGATTGAAGAAGCCTCCCACACAGCCACAGATAGGCAAGATGGATTGTTAACAACTGCTCACAAAACCACAGCAAAACCCCTGGCTTCCATAAGACCCAAGTTTCTTGTTTAACTATTACACGAGATACACACGGGTCCTAAAACACTGCACGCCAGGTCCTGAAATGCTGCGTGTCCATGAACCAACAAACAATATCTCACACTTACCCATGCTGGAAACTCATAACAGCTCCATCTCCTGTATTTCAGGCTGGGATATCCTACGTGAGCCCACATATGCAGCCCGTGCCCTGTGAGGTGGGTATTTCTACATCCAGCAGCGCCCCCGCACATGTGCAACGTGGGCAGCTGCTGGACCAGCAGGAGCAATTGTCCTGGGCTGCCTGGAGATCTGGCAACCCAACCAGTGCCATAACTTAAGCCAAGGCAGCAGGCTTCCACCAAGCCTGCACAAATGGCCAAAGCGAAGCAAGGCAGCAAATGACACAAAAGTCGTGGGAGTCAGCAGCTACACCAACTAGAAGAGCAGTGTGGTCACCCAGCTAAGGAGCCAATGTATATCTTCATCCCTTCCCAACCTTGTCAACACAAGAACAAGCAACATCTCTTCAGAGTTAGCAGCAAATACCTGCTGAGCGAGACTAATGAATTTTTTTTTGTAAACAAAAACAACCAAAAAACCCCAAACTTTAAGCCTGCTGTAAGCTTATAGAATTTGTTTAGCTTTTTGACAAGCATGACAGCTTTCTTATAGGGACAAAGTGATAACATTTGCAGGCAGGATGACAGGCCCTTCACAGAAGCTGGAGATACAAGTTCCCAAAATCAATTCCAGCACTCATCCCCAGATATCTCATTTAACACATGGGAAAGCTGTACTACAAAGGATTAATAAGCAGAATAGCTCCTTCTCCCTCTTATTTTTCATCTCATTAACACATTGAGGAGCCTTGGGAGGTATTATATAGCAACAAGTATTACTGGAGTTCAGCATCTCAAGATTGGAGCACCAGTATCCACAGCAAGACCTAACTACAGTAAAAGAAATCCACATATTAGAAAAGACATAAGATCAATTAGTGCAGTAGTAAGAAAAGAGTTATGACATCAGCATTACAGGACTGAAATAAATATTTTTTTTTTGCTAAAGAAAAATAACAATACCCTAAATAAGGCAGCTTTCCAGAGCAACAGCTTTTGGTGCTCAAAAATCCAAGCCCTGAGATACAGGATCTCTCTAGCAACAGCTGGAAGGGGGATGAAAAGCTGCACTAAAGATTTCATTTGCATGACACACCTATCTACATTTCTTCTAGTGATTCTTGGAAAGACAGGACAAATGCAGATAAAGCCAAAAGTGTGCATGGAAGGCAGGGTGTGGAAGGGGGAGGAGGACTAGACTCTCAAAAACACAAGAAAAAGGTGTTTTTTGTCAAGAAGAGGTCATTTTCCAGTGCTCCAACACCCTTTCCCCTCTCTTCACCTTCCCCTCTACTTCCAAGTATTTAGCTGAAACAGATGCATCTCTAAGCTAATTAATATGCCTCAATCATAAATCTCTTTGTCCTCACACCAAAAAAAGGCCCAGCAAGGAGACCTGTACAGACCACTTGGCCTATGGCTCCTTACGGATGCAAATCAACCATGGTTTGGTGCGGGGAAGATGGTGTAAGTCAAGGCACTATAACCACAGATGGATGGAAAGGTAAGCTACAACTATTGCCAAACTAATCTGAAAAATATTTCTTCTGCACTTGCACATGTGTTTCCAGTGCCCTGTTTTCTAGAGCATGTGGCTGTAGTGTCTGCAAGTGAAGAAGTCCTGCAGGGTTACAAGAGCCAAGGGAAGCTGCATTTTCACACATCTTCTGACCACAGTCTGAGGGCTTTTGGTTTATTTGTCAAACAGGATCCTCACTAACACTGATCCTGGACTTTGTGATGCTGCTAGATTTGTCACAAGGCCCGCACAGAGAAAAAGATAATTGCAGTTTTCAAAAACAATATAGACGGTAATTTTCCAAACTGATTTAAGCTGTCTTTTCTCTGACAGCGAAGAACATTTTCCTCCAATAAATCCTGTGCAGACCTTCTGCATTGGGCTCATTGATCCCATTAAAAAAAAGGTGAATGTTGCCTCCTCCAGAAGGAAGAGGCTGAGAATGGAGAAAACTAAAGAGGATGGTTAATCTGGGAAGTTTTCTTGCCATTTCTGAATTGAGTTTCTCTAAGACAATGGGAAACAAAGCTGCATTGAAAAACGGTTTGATGAAGCACATATCTGATCTTTTTACAATACAAGTTCAGGCTGATTTTTACAGGCAGATATTAGGAAATTCGATCCCAACAAATATGGAAGTGCCCTAAGGTAAAAGAAAGCAAAAGTAGAAGGGAGGGTGCAGTTCCCGAGTCCTAAATCTGGCCACGTTTGCCGTTCTCAGGTACTTTGTTCCTTTAGCCAAAACTCTTCTAAAGATAAGAGATTTGAATGTAATTTTTATGACTGCCAAATAGATAGATTGAACACACCATTATACAAATCACACAGTTGGAAAATACCACAGTGCACTATTAAAATCTGCTAAAAATTCATCAGGAATCCAGGTTTGCCCACAACCCACTCTGGGAGCAAAGTTCCCAACTGAATGTGTCGGAATGGGAGAGCACTCAATCCCTGGGAAGGGATGGAGGAAGAGAGAGAAGAGATAGAGAAAGAAATAAGAGATGGAAAAGTTGCCTTAGATCTACAGATATAAATTATACTAGTGAAATCATGACTCTGCAAGTTCCAGGTAGGCATCAAGCAACCTCTGCCATCACAAGCTAGTCCTTATCTCAAACATCCTTGCTATTCCTGGCTTGAGCCAGGTTTTTGCTGGAGAAACACTGGTCTCAAGTAACAAGGATATTTCAGATAAAGGCTGATAGCACATATTGACAAACTTGTGCAAGAATATTTGGCACAGGACTACCCACTGGTGTTACACCACACGTGGTGTATTTTGCTCCACTGTGCAATCATTTTGTCTTGGGGACAGACGCCAACTAGGGACTCGGATGAGGCCATAAAATGCCACCATTGCCTGGAAGAGAGGAGAAAGAGGGCTTTGCTGCTCTTCGTTGCTGTACAACCAGATACAAGAGGCGTGTGGGACATCACCACACTGCGGCTGAAGGGCAGTGTTAATTCGGCTCAGCCGAGGCCATCGATAGGTGAGCAGCCCCAGCTTTGCCCACAAAAGGTACATCACAAAAATCTAATGTGGGGTTTTGTGAAACAAGAGCAAGACGGTTGTTGCAATCATGTGAAGAAATCCCAATAATTCCTTACAGTATACTGCGCAGCCACACCCTACATGTGAAAGACTAATGGATTTGTTAAAAATACCAGGAGAAGAAACCCGAAACTAGCTCCAAGAAGAAAGTACTCATTCCCTACATATGCATGTATTTAAAGGATACATTTACCCATATCATTTCTTACATGGGAAAATACTATCACAAGAATAGAAAAGGACAGATTTCCATTCGCCATGTATTCTCTGCCCTGCTTATCTTTCATTCCTGTTATATATTTACCTATTAAATCTTTCTCTTTGGCTTTCTTCTCTTTCATTGCAGTCACAGTAAAGACAGGGAAGTTACATACAGGTGTATCTTTAAATCAAGAAAAAGTATCTGGTTATCTTTCGAACAGATTTACTGATACTTACTCCCATACTCCCTCCCTCTGGGCAAATGTAACTGTGCAATACCTCAGGCAATGTCATTTTATGTAAAACTCCCCGGTGCTCTTCAAGTCATGTCATCTTGTAATTATCTTTTTTTCCTGTTGTGAAATAAGAGATGAAAAAGAGGAGCTCATCTCAGGAGATTTAAATAGGGGTAATGGAAATAGTTCTGCATAGTCTTGTATCTCCAGAAAGAATTTTCCCATACTGCAAAAGTTAGAGACATTAGAAATTTTTTTCATTCTGCATCAGGAACTGAAGACTGTCCAGGCTTCAGCCTTTTACAAAAAGCTAATGAATAGATGCAGCTCCATTTCAGAATGGTTTATATCCCTCAAGATGTAAGAAACCATCTCAAGTCCTTGCTCTCAGTCATACCCCAACCATAAAAAGAGTCTTCACAATCTAACAGCGTAAAGCTCCAGCTTCACCAAACATCTGCCGTTTAAAGACACTCTTCCTTCCCCCAAAAGTCCCCAATAAATGTAACATTTCTCCATACCATCCTCAGAAATCCAGTGATCAGCTTTAAGAAGCCATAAATAGAAAACAAAGCAAAATGTATGTAATGACAGAAAATGCCTTCTCTTGGAAAGACCATGTCCCAGCTATCTCAAAAAATTTGACAAACACAGTTATCTCCAGGAAATGTGGCACAGAATTCCTAAGGGTTTTTGAAATTTCATGTCTAACTGCAAAAAATTAGCATTTAGGTTATAGCTTTGACCCAAAACCCAGGGTGATGACAGTGATTTTGAAATGCTAAAGAAAAAATATTGGCTAAGAGTGACATGTCTGTTACTCCATTACGAACTGAGAAAATGTCACAACTGGCTGCAATGTAGAAACCTCATTTCAGAAAACTGTAAATGCTGGGCTGGCTGTTTCACAACAGAGACATCTGGGAGGCGGGGAGAAAAAAAAACAAAAAAAACCCTCAAACAAACAAAAACACACATACACACACAAAAAAACCCAACCAACCAACCAAACAAACAAACCAAAAAACCCCACAACAACAACAAAAAAATCCAACCAAACACCACCAACACGCACCAACCAATACAGCTGCTACTCTTGATTTAATCCCAAATAATGCAGAAATTGACCCAAGCAGGCAAGCCCAAACGCCTTGCATGAAAGAAAGGTTCTGCCATAAACCTTCTAGTCTGAAGAATATTTACAGTACCCAAAGCTCAGAAAATGGTGAAACTCAGATATTCATGAGCACTTTCATATGCAGAAACTGAAGCAAAGAGTAATAGCTTTACTTGTGGTCAGACTGGAAAGATTGATCTACTTATGGTCAAACTGGAAATCCAAACCAAAAGTGAAATATTGCTAACTGCTTTTTAGCATCTCACCACAGAAATCAAAAAGCTAACAGCAAACGGTTTATACTTTGCACTACGACCCATACTTTTCAAAAGACCAAATATTTCATTTTTAATTTTCAAGACAGTATTGACAGTAATATCATATTTCTAGACAGTACATGGTATTGTATCACAACCTCCAATATAATTTTTAGTAAATTCCAACACATCTTATTCTGACCACATACTATTAAAAGATTGAACTGATCCTTCCATCACTTCTTGCTCAGAGTGTGGACGGAGAGATACAGCTGGGCAACCAATGCATCAGAAAAGTAGATTCTGTAAATATTCCCTTTCCACATCAGATTCGGGGATTTGGGGGGAAGTTACAAGATCATTAAGAGTAGTTTAAACTGCATCTCCTCTCTTCCCAGAGACAGAGAATGTAATTTCCATATCCCAATCAAGCTTAAGAGCACCCAGCTGAAGGTCACATTCAGATCTGTCTGTTCCAGCTGACAAAATGCTCTGCTGCCACTTAAACAGTCCCCTTTGCTTCCCATGGCTTCAGCGTGACAATATTTCCATCACACGTAAATAAGTAAGCAGAAGCTATGAGTTGGTATACAGAACTTAAAAAGTAATTGAAAGTTTCTGGAGTACTTCACTTCAGAAAACTGTGCAATCACTTATGAAATGAAGTGCTTGTTATCATACACAAAGCTCGAGTAATTAGAATCAGGAAGTAGAAGGTGATGAGAGATTATTGGGAAAAATCTAGTTAACTGAAAGTGCAGAACATAAACCAATCGGTACTTAAAGCTATCATGAGATACCTTCAATTAATTAAAATACAAAATGTTAAAAAGTACATTTCCATATCATTAAAATCTTCAGAAGCAACTAATGATCAGAAGCCATTACAACATTGACATTAATGTGAGATAACCCTCAGGTGCTGCTGGCTTAATAAAAAAAGATGGAAAACAGCCTCAGCATCCCTTCCTCTCCCTCTCTGCTCTTCTTCCACGTCCTTCAAACCAGGCCCTGGCTAATACATTCATTTCCTCGGCCAGCCAGTGCCTGGGGAAGGGTCCTGATGGTGGCAAAGGTTGCCTGCAGACCATCGCTGTCCACAGATCATTGCTCACGTGGGTGCCCATTTGCCCCTCAGTGTAGGCACCCAAAGCTGTGGCTCGCCTGGCGCGTGTGGGACAAGATCATGTTAACAGATGCAGATGCTCATGGGGCTGCACAGCCCTGGAGGGAGCTGCCCCGTGTGGGGTGATGCCTGAGCTTGATGCCCCGGCTGCCCAGGGCTCTGAGCTGCCACATGTCACCTCCCAGGGCCACCACCTGGCCTCCAGGAGAAGAAATTCATTATGGAAGATAGCCTTGCGGTTTTTATTTTATTTTATTTTATTTTATTTATTTTATTTTATTTTATTTTTTTAGAGACCTCTTATTTTAGATGGGAGTTTTAGTGAAGCCCCCGAGCCTCTAGATAGAGCTGCTTTGTGTACACAAAACCACTTAAAAATCAGTTCTAACTTGGAATGAGAAAGTACAAAGGGCATTCAAAAGTTTCATCTTCAAGACGGCTACAACATTTGTTTTCCAAAGATGGAATTTTATTCATTTTTCTCTTCTACGATAACAGGAGCAGGTCAGGGGTTTCAAATGGAGTATGAAAGTCCGTGTACAGAAAGGTCTCAACCGTACTATGTATAATTTCCTAACTATCTCATGACAGTCCTTTTCTAGGAAAAGATTGATTTCTTTTCAGATTACTGTTTCTTAACACATACTGAAGTGATCTCATACTCACACACAATCTTTTAATTTTAATCTTTCTTGTTCCTCATAAAATATGCACCAAAGTTTTCACAAGGAAGGTAGCTGCTTTGAAATGCAGAGAGCTAGTTGGTTTGAAATATTGTTTTTAAAAAACTAGATGTTTTTATTCCTCAGTGAAAAACTCATTTTTGCATGAAATCTCATAGGCTATTAATCTAAGGCGGAGTCACGGGACTCAGGGAATCTGTTAATTTAAAAGAGAAGCTACTGTGCATGCACTGTAATTGCTCTTCATCAAAATCATTAAAGATTTTTAACATGCAGAGTTACCACACAGATTGAAAGCTCTCAAAGTTTGTCTTTGTATAAGAGACAATCATTCCACAGTGTCTTTATCTGCTATTAATACTTCAATTAGAGCAGGGGTGTCAAATTCATTTTCACCAGGGGCTACATCAGCTTCGCGGCCGCCTTCAAAGGGCCGAATGTAATTTTAGGCCTGTGTAAATGTAACTACTCCTACACTTATACAGGCCTAAAATTACATTCGGCCCCTTGAAGGCAACTCCGAGGCTGATGTGGCCCCCAGAGAAAATGAGTTTGACACCCCTGAAACAGAGTGAAGGCTGCAGGGACCACACCAGCCAGTCTGCGTGGTCAGGCAAGACCTCGCTCCCCAGCTGCCCCATCTCACCACCTGTTCAAACAGTCCCATACGTCACAGTGCACCCTGACAGGCCTTCTAGGGACATTAGACAGAAATGTCAGCACCTTTCGGGCACCAGCATTGGCACAAACAGGTTTCACCCCACTTTCTGCTCCACCTGACCAGCAGATCTAGTTCAAATCACATGGCCCTGCAACAGCCCATTTGGTGTGAAATACTTCCAAGGCAGAATTCCCTTTTTTTTTTTTTTGGATGCTTGCTTTATTATGACAGGTCTCATAGTCCCATTTTCATCATGCCAAGCTGATAATCAACTTCCAGGGCAGTTGACACACCTGGAGCCACCTCTCAAAGGACGGACCTCGCCAAGCTGCTGGATAGCAGTTACCTGTCTACAGTCCTTACATTACACCTTACATTAAACAGCAAAAAGTTACACCTATATTTAACTTCTGTTTGATGCTAAGTAATGAAAATTATTTGAATAAAGATTTTCTCTTCTTTTTTTTTTTTTTTTTTGAGAAGCATAAAGGAATTTAGTATTTAAACTATCAAGTGGGGGCAGGGGAAAAAGCTTGAGGAATAAAAAGCCTAAGAGCTTGCACTGGCTTGTTCAGCAGCTCTCTGCTGTTTCCAATATTTCTCTCTCTAGGGCTTTTTCCACGCATATGCAAGCCCTGCATTTCGAACACACACCTTACGCTGTGTGCCGACTTCTTGGTGATTTGAAATACATGACCCTAAAATGCAGTTGCTATTCCAGACTGCAGCCTTACACCTCCATCAGCCCCCCGTAACACACGGTCCAAACAGGCAGCCCGCTCACCCTCGGTCTCCAAGGGGGCTTCGCGACACGTTAGGATCTCCCTCAGAAGAAATTACAGGTGATACAGAAGGCAAAAGGCATTCAGCTCTTTGCAGGGAGAGCAAAGCGAGCCTCGCCCTTCTCTGCAAGCTATACCAGCAGCTGCTGGAGTCCTCATATCAACTTTTATTTTATCTTGTTTTATTTGAAGCTTTGCAACTCTCCATACAGAAAATCTGGCAGTGCAGAGCATTACACCACCTTCATTTTGGCCGCAGTACCACCTCCCTCCCCAGGCATGCTACAGCATCTAGCTAACATGCCTGTGTCCTGGTGCAGCCCGTGGCCAGCACCGCTGTACCAGCAAAAGCCCACGCTCTGCTCCAGACGCGGTTGCTGGCATTCCCTATTTCGCCTGGAGAAAGACATCGTTTTACTGAATAAGCTGTTCTTCTGCAAGCATTTCTCTGCTAATGGATGTGGTACCTTTAAAAGAGAGCGCTTTGCCAAGCACAGCAGTGCACCAGTACACCAGTATCTATCCTGTGCTGGCAAAGCCAGCCCTGTGCAGGTTTACCCCGGGAAAGACAAGCGTTCAGGTGACAAAGCAGTAGGTACAGCCAAACTGGAGGCAGACAGAAGCGGTGTTAACATGAAGAGGGGCACCCAGAACAACTCACCAGGATCTCACCACCTACACTCTCGTGACGGCACAGACGCTTCTCCAGGGAGCGCAGGCATTTCGCCAGCCTTACGTTTCCTCAGTCCTTTTGCTTTTGCACAAGCTGCGGACCAGCAGGAAGAGAGAGGTCTCAACATCTCCCCTCCAAACAGCCGTGGGCCAAGCCAGAGTAGCACGCTGCAAACCCATTTTGACAAAGACCCTGATACATTTGCAAGCAACGGGTCGTGCCCACAGAGATGCTGTCAGCAGAAGGGCCACGCTGGCCACATGCTGCCTGCTGAGCCACCGTGGTGGCTCCCATGGGTCCCGGCCTCAGTCCCTGTCACCACAGCCCTCAGCGAAACCAGGCACCGGCTGTCAGCTGGACTGCACTTGTGAACATGGCTTTGTCCTTTACAGCAGAGGCCAGCAGCTTGGAAGAATTAGAACTGAGTAAACTGGACCTCATAGCTGAATTACAATCATTTTCTGTATATGTAAGTAGACAGGTATATACTTTTAAGGAAGAACAAGTATTCTTTGAAAATTTGATTAGAAGACTGGAAAAAAACACCCACATGGCTTTCCCCCATGTCTCACGAGAATACTTTATAACTGTTTTTACTATGTGCATATTGAGTAGATAAGACTTTTTAAATAACTTTAAAAACAGAGGTGGAAGAGATCGATAGATAGAAGACATTCTACACTTAATAGAAAAAAAATCCCAATAAAGCTCATTAAATTTGCACATAAACAAGTAAAAACATATGCCACCGTAGTACAACCCTAATGGCCATGCTCAAGCTGAAATCCAGGCTACAACGCTGCCCACCTATTTTGTTGTTTTACACCCGTCTGTATCTTCCAACATCCCTTTCCTCCCTGAAGTGCTGGATGATTACACATAATGACTTTAAAAGATCAATTGCAAAAATGAACCCATGAGAAACTACAGGAGGAATAAAGTTACGTGCCTACAACCAAGTGCAAAGAACTCTGCTAGCACCTACCAGGCATTACTGATGGAAGTGTCTGCAGCTCTTCAAGCTTGCTTGAGTTAGTTGCTCTTTAAATATCTGTACCATATAATTAGAAAGCACAGCATCATCAAGAGAACACAGATTTTGCATTTTTTGACCTTTTTCCTACTAAATTTCAGCAGACTATTTAATGTTAAAATCATACATCGTGCAACACAGCAACTCCAGTTGTGAACGCACAAGTGAGGCTGGCATATACGTGGTGGCATTAATTAGCACATAAGCACTCTAGCAGGCAAAAGATTAGATGATCTCTGTACTCACGTTGGATAGCTTTATTCATTAACATGATGCTATTTTGGAAAACTATGTCCAAGAAGCCCTTTTAAATGTGCTTTAAGAAGTATTTCATAGCACAATCGCTTAATTTTCAGTTATCCAGGTTATACCCAGTTGCCAAAAAGCCAGTACTTGCTGCTCTGCAGACACTCTGCTCACTGGGATACACTCAGTAAAAAAATTACAAACTCGTTTCTTCACTGCATCAGTCCTGGCTTGTAAAAATGTAGTGCCAGTCATGTTTTATTTATATTTAGAAAGTCACTTTCATTCTGTGTAACATGAAGACTGTTGCATCCTTCACAAGCCACCTGCAGTGGCACCACTGAACTTTTTTTAAAGAAGGAGGCCTGACACCAAAGTCATTCATAATTTCCTTAGCCAGGACAGGTTGACGTGTTTGTCAAAATACTGTTATACAGAACTCCCTGTTTCAGCTTTACAAATAACCTGCTTGGGGCAGAGAGCATCTCCTGTGCTGACTTTTTAAAACATTTGATGTACGGGCTCTAATATCAGTTGTTGCGATACAAATTGCTAACACGGAGCACCACACGTGTCCTGCTGCAGCACACTATGCCTGGGAAACTGGAGATGGCAATCAAACCCTTGCCCGCGGCGTTTGATTTAGACAAAATATGGCAGATTAAAAACCTAATCCCAAATTTATTGAACACCCATAAGGCTCATTAACTTCAATCCCTGTTTTGCGCACGTGAGAAACAACAGCATGAGGTCCCAGGTCAGGAGGTGATGGAGCTTTGCCTTCATCTGGCGCGACTTCATCTTCTCACGCCAGTGGGGCCAACGTCACAGAAGATACCTCAGCACAGAGTTTATAGGAGATGAGTATTTCCTCATAGACTTGAAGGCTGTTAAGTTTTATCACCATGTTACCAATGTGTCAACAAGAAAAAAGAAAAAAAAATAATAAATTAACTGTTCCTTCAAGGTCCTTCTTCAGAAACAAGTTCAGTGCATTTTTAAGGTCCAAGTTTCTCTGGGTTTTGTTGGGTTTTTTTTTTTTGGTTGGTTGTGGGTTTTTTGTTTGTTTGTTGTTTTTTTTTTTCTCCAGCCTCATGTAAAATATTGAGCAATGTTAGCAACCGTAGTCAGACATTCCCTCAGACAGTGAAACGTTTGTGTCTCAGAGAGCACACTCTGGCAGCAAATAGTCATGCTACAAAAAGCAGAAGATTATCAGAGCCAAGTGCTCTTACTCAGCCTTACGCAACTCAGAGGGTGATTTGGGTAGGATGGGGGATGTAGTTTTCCTGCCCAATGAAGCATCTGTGAAGCATCAAACTTCTCCTAGCAGGGCACAAATACCATGAAAGGAACGCAAATGTCATAATTTTATTACAATATCACGGCACTTTATTTTTTCTTAAAAGCAATCTTGACGTGAAGCAAAATATCACTGCTTTTTTGGTTATTTGCTTTAGGAATAGTAGCTGTCAAATATTTTCTTTCCTTGCTGACGATAACTCCATTTAAACCTTGCATATTCTGCCACATCTACAGCTTTAATGCAGTAATTCATAAACTGTGATAAAGCCATGAACCCAAAATCAATGTGTCTATAATGACATCCGTAATTTAGAAACTGCAAGCACGGGAAGCTTTAAACTGGTAGGCGACAGTTTCTGAAAACACCAAGAGAGGGCTGCATGTGTGTATGTATAATGATGATATTTCTACTCCATAACTGTGTACATCTTGAATCTTGCCCTGTCTGCAAGGCAAGGCAAAGCAAAACCACACAATCTTAGCGACACAGATATCCAAATATTTCGTAAGACTCTATCTGTTCAATGTACTAAAAGCTTTACCATAACTGAGTTGGATCGAGAATTACAGGACAATGCCCATATAACTTCAACACTACTCCAGCACTGAGGGAGCCTCAATTAAAGCATTTGTGGTGGGGCAGTAGCTGCATGGCCTAAGCGAACTGACATATTACGACTCTGCTACAAAAATATCTCTAAAAATAACATCACGGGGTCCGCGGCTACTTCCTCCTGCCTTCCGGCCTTGCAAAACTTTATGAGGCTGCTTCAGAGCTCACAGATAAGCCAAATAAGATTCGTGGTTGTGCAACTTGTCCCACGTAAGCAGCCCCACGGTGGTGTCTGCACGAGGTCCTCCGAAGACCTCCACTCACCCAACTGCCCAGCAGTAAAGCTTTACATCCCTCAGCTGCATTCCTACAACCTCCGGTGCCTTCAGCTGAAGCGTGACTGAGTGGAATTTTCTTAAACAACTCTTTTTATGATGTAAAGGAACAATTACATTTTATAGCTCGTTTTCCTGAGCTGCAGCATCTCTAATGCTAACACATTTTGCTCTACCACCTAAACGAGCAGATCCTACTTCGAACAGCCCCAAAAGAGCAGAGACACTGAGCGACTGCAGAAGTTCCTAATTGCACAACCAACTAATGCTCAGGGTGAAGTATCACATTTAATGGCACAGTGCTGACCTAAAAGCAAAGGCCACATATTCCCTGCGAGATACCATCTGCCCATCTTTAGGCCCAAATGCTCTAATTGGCACAAACACAATCCATCGCCCAGCCCTGAAACCCATTGATGCTTCAGCTGCACGAACACTAAGCAAACACCTAACCTTCCACCTACGACATTAGACCCCCATTTGCTTTCTTTCCTTTGTTTTACATTAACAAGGAGCAAAAGTTCCTGTTTATCAAGGAAGGAAGGACCAAGCAATAGAAAGGATCATTCATATCTGCTAAAACAGTTGATTTCATGCTTGTTTAGACCAAATCATCAAAACTGAAACATCCAAGCGAGCAGAGTAATGACTAGTTAAAAGAAGGTTGCTCTTGTATGCTCACTGAAATACCATGGGTCCTGTTCCATATTGCTACCATGTAGGCAACACGGCAGAAAAGGGGGTGCTTAAATTTAATCCACATACTCTCAGATTTTTACCTTAAAGAATGTACTTACTTACATTTCATGTTCTCTCATGCTTTGGTAAAATACAGTTGCAGTTGCCTCCTTCAACAACAGAATAATTAAGACTTCCAGCTTACAAGTCATGGGGGAAAATATTTCTCTTATTTCTAAAGTCTACCTATACCTAGTACCTTATGTTTGTGAGCAACTCACTTAGACAGAATGGTCTTCTGGATATGAACATTTGAAGCAACCTGAAGACAAAATGGATACATGAGAAATGAAAACTTCTGGTTTGTATCTAAAAAAGCAGCCCACCTCAAAATACCACCATTTAAAATATATTTAAAGAGATGGACGTTCAATGCTGACACTTCTAGTGGTTCTGAAGGCAAAGCATGCAAAATGGATCTATTTTAGGGATTAAATCCCTAAAGCTATATTTGGAAACCTAACTCAAGTTGTTAGTGCAGAGGGTCTGAAGGGTGCTTTTTAGGCCACATCTTGTATCATTTTAATCTTAGCCTAAAAATAAATATCAAATGAATTAACAATGTTGCAGTCTTGGTGTTTGCAAACTCACCACCCAGCAGTGCCACTGCCTGCACAACCCTCTTCCCAGGGTGGTCAACCAGCCCGGGAAAAGAGCAAGATCAGGGAAAAGGGCCTGGCCCACTCCCTTCCTTCAGGCATGTGCAGACCAGAAAGAACCCCAGCAACGCAAAAACACAGGGAAAACACTCCAGAGGAATCCATTTTCCCTCTGCAGAGCACAGCACCTTTCCTAAAGAGCCCAGAGGCAGGCCAGGAGCGCAGCCATCAGCCCCACGGTGCAGGCCGAGCTGAGCCCCTCACTGCAGGAAGAGGTTACCAGTACAACCTACTTTAGTCATTTGTGGATCCCATCTCCGGGTAAAAAAATAATTCCATCTTCCATCAGCTCTAGTATGCATTGCCAAAAAAGGCACAAAAAGCATATGCAATGCGCTTAAGGACTGACAAATGGTTTCTTATATTATCTGTGAATTTATCTCTTCAGAAAGAACTGCGAAATCTTTGTGGGCATCAGCCAAAGTAACAGCAGGGAGGTGGGGTGGAGTGGGCAGGGCATGAACAAGGTGGTTAGTCTGTTTGCAAGACTACAAAAGAACGAGTTCATGTGAGCACTTTAGGCTCACCTGGGGATTGCATCGCACTTTCAGATACAACACGCACAAGGTTCGCTCCCTTCCCACCTCGTTTCTCTGACCAGGCATGGAGCAATCTCCTAGCAGCGAGGCCAGCCTCGCATTTGCAGCACTATGCAGTGAACTAAATATCATCCTCAACCTGCTGCTGATGCAAACCATTCAGCAAATCACACACAGCACAGGTGAACTCCTGCCTGCTTTCACCATGTCTGGAAAGCGTGCAGGTAACATTCTCCTGCTCTTACACTTCGACCAGAGGAGCCGGACAGCAAATAACAGCAAAGAGCAGCAGTAACGCACACGCTACCTGCATAGGAAAGCAAACCAGGCTTAAAATTAGGGACAAGACACGTACCACACACGGAAGGCTCCCCTCACCCACCAGACCGGCTCTTTCTCACCCACCACAGTACTCAGGTCCCTTGAGACCTGCCAGATTTAGGATCAGTGGCAAGTTCTTGGATTGCACGTGAATGCGTGTCTGTGGTAAACGAGAGAAGCTGTGTCAAAACATCATTCAGAAACAGGCATTTCAGCCTGGGCTTCCCATGCTAGAGGGCCGGATCCCGTAAGAGCTTGTTCTTCCCTTCTTCTCTGCTACTTTATCACTGAAAATTCCTGCCTGGCCATTTGGGACCCCAGGGTTTTGAATCTAACAGAGCTCACTGCCGGCAGCATGGAAACACCAAGAAGCGCGTAAAACACTTGTTTTACACAGTTCTGAAATGTCAGATTACGGGAAGGTTAGTCATTTCATATTTTTAAATGCTGTCAGGATTTCAGACATGAACTGCAGATTTCTGTTACAATTGCAGAATTTTTCCTAGATGGACCCACTTCCCATTTGTTCTCATCAATGAAGCAACTGAGTTTTTCACATTTGTTATCAAATTCATACTGTTCATACAAGTTCTGCTGTGTGCTCAAGAACCCTAAATCTGGGGCCAGACCCCCGAGCACGTCCCAGCATGCAAAATCACAGCAAACTGCACTGATCACCCAGAAAACAGAACTGTGCATTGTTTGGAAAAGCACTTTATTTTTCTCTCTCTCACACACACATCAGAAAACTGCGTTTGAGAAGATGGAGGTTTCCCCTGCAGCACAGTGTTCATAACATGGGACAGGATGTTTCTGGCACGAGCTTTCCTGATGCTGATTTGACATCTTCCTTGTTATGACTCTGAATTCCTACCACTGTAAAGCTCACTGATGACTCATGAGAAAAAAAAAAAAAAGGCACATTAAAAAAAGAAAAACAAGAGAATGAAACCCTTTCAATTGCAGTTGTCTATAAAGAAAGGGTGATACAGACACAAAATGTCTAAACTTTAAAAGCGAAGTGGCATCTGTCAGAGAGACAAAAGATGAATTTCTCATTCCTGACTGCAAGTATCTGGGGACAATGACATTCAGAAAATTTATGGAATCAAATAAACTGCCTTTTTAAAAATAACCTTTTCTGCATTGCTTGGGGAATCACTGTTGAACGTGACATCATGCACATGAAGGTATGGATAAACACAGTCATGCTTTCAATGTACTAAGTAAACCAAAGGAATTAATTCTCTGCAGATGTATCTAGATAAATTATTATACTATCACAAACATTTGCAGATGCATTTTAATTAGTCTTCTACCTGAAAGCACTAAAAGAAGGACAACTTTCTCACTTAATTTATTTCAAATGAAAGTATCCCCCTGTCTCTGGCATACTGAAAACCAGGACTGGCCTATTGCTTCTGAGAGCTGAATGTACATGTTCCTCTGGCCACAGTATTTGAAACAGTAAAACCATTATAAATGTTATGCCCAAAATACCTATCAAATAGGAACTGTAGCTTTAGCCTCTATATAAAATCTTTATTTAAATGCCACGGAGCACTCTTTTTTATGTCAGCATTAAACACAGAAGTATTTGAATAATCACAAAATTTCCCAAGCACAGCTTCAGCCTAGAGCACAACCTTAGTATCATTTTAAGACATTTACACCTTAAAAATCCAAACAACCAGAGCAGCACACATCCTGTTTCTACCGCGACGTGCAATAAGGACCATTGTACTATTGCTTATTGTGCCTTTGACCGTGAGCATGTTTCCCCGGCTGCGCAGAGTCCTGTTCAGCTTACGCCGCCAGTTTTGGTGCAACTGAGCAACACGTTCAAGTGCACATCGCTGCAGGGGGAGGGATTGCTGGCTCTGCCTTTTCGCAGCACGGCACAGGCGCCATAGCCCCAGTGGGCTGGAAAAAGGACCTTGTTTAAACCCATTTTCAACAGAGTTAACCTGCTCTCAATGAACAATCTCTCTCCAAGAACAGAAAATCACACTGGGGAGCGGGACTTCTCCTCCCCGCTGCTCCCACCCGGCGCTCTGCCCAGGCAAGGACAGGGAGAGGAGACAGGACAGAGGATGGCAAGACAGGTAAAAGTAGGATTTTGCAAATTAAAGTCACTGGAAATAATTGTAACACATGGAAACCAGCACACGCATCCAGCAGGTAATAGTCTTTCCAACATCTCTGAAAAAAAAGAGATACATCCGATCATCACTTCAAAGCATTGCAGATGGCAGCATCACTTTCGTTAACACTGACCTTTTCTTCTGGCAGCAAGGGAAATCAATACCACCCTGTGTGGAAATGTCAGTATAAATGCTTAAAAATCATAATATTAACATTTCAGAGTCTGAGGGACTCCCATTTGAAAACAGTTTCTGCGCAAGCTTTTGCATTTTTAAAAAGACATAAATCAAACTTGATCACTAAAAGAGTCTTTTTAAACACAAGGTAAGCTGAAAGATAGTGTTTTGGTTTTTTTCATAGTAAACTCAATTCCCTTGTGGCATTTTAACCCACCTGCAGGAGCACTGAAAATGACTGTAGAAGCTGTAAAAATCTATTTAATCGACTTTTATTGTTCAACCTAAAGGAAATGTTTTTGTATGTAAAAATGACAGCATTATAGAGCAACTGTAGGGATGTTTTGAAATTCCGGTTCAAATGTCAAGTCATTAGACACGCTTTACTGATGTGCTTTTAAGGCATACGTAAAATTACGCTGTATCTTTGAGTTCTCTCTACACCACCAAATAATGTTATTAAAAAGGCAAAACCAATTTCTGTAATTACCCTACATCCTCTAAAAATAAAACACATCTTGAATTTAGCAGAAGACTGGTAATTTGGAGGAAATATGGTGAGAGAGACCATGCAGTGTTGGCCTGGGGGGAAACAAAACAAAACAAAAACACCACCCACCACACAAACACCAAACCTAAGAGACCAGGAGCCAAAGCCAGGGAGTTTTCTCAGCAGAGCCAAAAAGATAGCCCAGAGTAGAGAGCACTGCACCACCAGAACCAGGATCACCAGACCCTCAGAAAGACACCATCCTCAGAGCAGGACACTCAGAAATGGAGACCACCCGAAAGAGTATGGTGTGCAGAGTCTAAAATGCTATTTTTCAAGCATAAAATTTCCTTTACCCTCCTTCAGAAATGATGTCCTCAGGCAGCCCCTTCTTTTTAAGGTATCGCACGAAAAGGACAAAGCTGTAAACTACATATAACTTTTTAAGTTTTAAGAAGTTCTATAAAATATTACAGACAACCAATTAGTGTTTCTTTTGCTTTTAATACTCTTGACTGCATAGAAACGCTCCTGTAAGGCTAATTGGACCACAACGACATTAAGGGAAACCCTGCAAATTAATCTAATACACTGCTGCGATAGAAACTTAAAATGCCTTTTCCGCAGATAATCCAGAACTTCATTCTTTTCATTTAAACCAAGGCACCTCAGACACGGTCTGCTGGAAGAATTCACCTTTTCAACTTTGGCTTGGTTTGGGGTTTTCCTTTTGTCTTCACAGTAATCCCTGACGGCAAAGAGAGGCGAAATGCGTGCAAAGGTTGGTCAGTCATTTAAAACTCCCTTTCGTTGTGTTGTTAACCCTAAGAAATCTTGTCTAGCCCGCTGAATGTTAATCCTGATTTGGAAATACTTAGCTGGTGGCAAAGGGTAATTCTTCTTCTTTTGACATCAAGTATGCACTTGCAAAGCAAAAATGCTCAAAAGCTGAAGTTCCTGTGTCGCCCCTCCAAAAAGATGTCTCAGCTCTACCAAAAAGGAAACATCAGGCTGCAGATTCAAATCAGCTGTCAAGAAACACGAACATAAATCTGACTTTAGAGTGTAATTTGGAAATGTGTTCTGGGCCCACCCTTGGCAATAACACCACGGTTTAACTCACGTTGTAGCAATATTTAAAACAGCTCTGCAAGTTTGGTTCTCCACCCAACTCAACAACAGTAAATTATGTCGTCAAATGAAAAACACCACACGTATTTAAGTGAGATAAACTGTCTATAAACTTCTGACATTTTTCGTCTTCATAATTTTTTTAATCCAAAAGATTCGTACAGCATTTTTTTAAATAACTTACAAGATCAAAAGGAAAATAAATGCATAGCTTCGAAACCTTAGAATATAACCTCCCACTCTTGTAGAAGAGTTCCAAGTCATAAAGTGCTGGAGATACGAACAGACATCAGACAAATAATCTAGTAACTAACTTATTTTTCTGGTTTATTTAACAATATTCCAGGCTTAGAACATTAAATAAAAATCTCACAGACAATGGGTAGGACTAACAATGGCTTTGCGTTGCTTTTTTTTTTTTTTTTTTTTTTTTAAAAGAGTGCTGAGACACATCAATTGAACCGACTACAGTTTTGTTTTGGATACCAAAAAAATAAAAAGAAGCTGGAAGGAAGAGAGTAGTGCATTGCACTGATTTCAGTAAAACTGCTTGTAAGCGTTGCTGCGAACGTTTCGCCCTAGAAGGATGGAGATGGAGACGGAACCAGGAGGTGGACGCTGCCAGGAGGGGTGGGCTGAACAGGGAGCAGGGCTCTGGGCTCTGCCTTGGCTGGGAGGGCACGGCTTTTAATGAGGCTCCTGTAAGAGAGGATCCACGTGCCTTACGCCAGCACCTGTGCAGCTCCTCGAGGGCTGGCGGTGGTGGGAGCGGGCCAAGGTGGTGCAAACTGGCATTCAACGCACTTAAAAAGCAAGAGGTTTTCCTGACAGGGGTGTCACAGGAGCTCAGGTAACATTAAAAAGGGACCTGCTGTATCCCACTCCCTTCCATAATCTATTTGGCTGCCCTCGCAGATAGCCTACATATCTGCAGGAGTTTAAGCCAAGTCTGTGTTTTGCACCTTGGGCAATCACACACACCTCTTCACTGGACGTGGAGAGTAGCAACATTCAACAGGATGCGCTGGGTGTGTACTTTGTACAAGTGCAAATTAATTTTCAGGGGGCTGGAGGGTGAAAACCCAGGCTTACTGACAATCAAACATTAGCCACACCACCTGTTAAATGCATTTTTCCCAAGCTTAAATGTGCTGGGTAGTTCACTACTAATTATTCCACTGCTCCTTTACTCTAACCTCTGTCCTTCCTCCCCATCCACCCTCCCTATCCCATCACCTACAAAGAACAGAGAGGACTCAAACTCGCAAAAACTATTAAACCAAAATATAAACAAGCAGTCGTCTGCCAATAAATTCAATTCCATCACAATTCTTGGTTTTGTATATTAGTCCTGGCTGGGCCCTTTCTACAACCAAGGGTACCACCATGATAAAAAGACACAACTTCCTTCCTCCAGAACAGTAACAGCCAGTCTCCAACAGACCTCTCTCCAGAAAGGTTGCGCTTGATACAAGTCATGGACTAAAGCCGGGGTAGGGGGCAAGACACCAGTAACAAAAATAAAACCCCAAGCAAACCCTGACTACAACTGGACATTGCCAAGAGTCCTTCTCCGCACCTCAGGGGAAAATCCTGGCTGCCATCCCACTCCGTGCCAAGCGTGACCTCTAATCTTGTTCATGACCTGCAGTATTTCATAAGAGATTGGGGGGGTTTGGGTTGGTTTTCTTTCTTTATTTCTTGCTTTGCAAGTTCTCAAAAGGGTTTGCAACACTGAGGCGTAGAGATACAAAGGGAGAAATTACAATACACCACAACTAATCAGAAACAGTACTCAAACATTAGACCGGACCAGACTAAAGTCCACTCTACAAACTCAATCAGAAAGAGACAGGAGAAAGAAAAAAAAAAGAGTTTTTAAGTGCTAACGTAATAAGAAACAATCTTAAAGACTCACTAAATACATGTGGGGAAATGAAGGGGTCCCCTTCTTTTAAATATATTTACATAATATTAAAGCTTTTTATTTTGCTTTTCTCGCCCACAAAATTTTCTAGCTACCCCTGGGCAAAGTCGCCATTTAAATTAAGAGGTTAAGGGTTCTATAACACAGACAGACTGTTAGACCGTACACGTCTCCCCACCCTCTCTTTCCCTCCCTCCCTCTGCCGCCGAGGGCCCTGATGCTTTGCCGGCTTCGCACCGTGCGGCATCGGCCCCAACATCGGCACAAAGCCAAGGTGACCCAATGCCGCCCTGACCCCAAGCGCTTCCTCAGCACCTTATAAAAGCACAAGAGACCACAATCAGGGCTTGCCTAGACACACACACACACACACACACACACACAAAAAATAAAGAAAGGAAAAAGAAAAAAAGAAGGTTTTGCCATTTAGCTGCTACAGTTAAATGGTAAAACCGGACTAATGTGGACACAGCAACACCAGTTTAGAAGTGTTTATACCATTTACACCACACTGGAAGGAAAAAATAACTTATCCCAGTATAAGTGCATCCACACTACAGCCTATGCCAGCACGGTATCAGTTAAAATAACAATACATCAGTCCTGTAATTGACAGATTTATACCAGCTGAACTTTCCTACCATAGACCAGGCCTAAGAGATGAGGTAGTGAAAAAGAAAAATCAGGCTCAAGATCTTTTTTCATTCCATAGTATTGATATACTCTAGAAATATTCACTGCTCAGATTTATGGATTTTAAAAATAATGTTTTAAAATCCAAAATTTAAAGCTAACATCCTGAGTCACATATGATTTTCAAATGGAGGCATAAATCTTAAAAACGCCCTTGCTCAGGGTCCTAAATTAGGAAAAAAAAATTATGATAGAAAGCACATAAGCATGTGTTTGTTTCCCACTGAAGCAAGTGGAAAGGAAGCTCATGGATAAGTGCTTTCTGAAATTTGTGCCACAGTCAGAAATGACGGTCTTTGTAGAATTTATTTCCTCATTCATTTCAGTGCTGCTTAATCACAAGTCATTCATGTTTTAAGACAGTGGGAAAAACATAGACAATGGAAGCTAAATCAAGTTTGTTACAACTGTTCAATATTTACAGCATTCATAGCATAAACCAGAAGTATTTTTGGTAACTTAAGACAAATAACTTCTTTTTTTTTTTTGTTATTAAATGTACCGCAGCAGTCCTGTTAAACAAACCCACTGTCTCGGATGTTAAAGAAATTGTTGTTTACATTTACCGAGTCATTTAAATTAAAAATCTGTTCCTGTTCCAAACCCCACTCCCCTTCGTCTTCGTCCTCCGGTTCTGCCTCGGACCCATTCCGACTGTTTTCGTACAAAAAGATCTGCTCGTCCACATGAGCCGGGGCTAACCGGTTTCTCTTTGCACTTACAACATTAGCAGAAGAACCGAAAAGGCGTTCAGGAAAGACCCTTGTGGCCAAAATACACCAGTATTTTTGAAGAACCTTTGGTAAAACTGGAAACAGCGCTAGTCTGTCAGACCACCACTTCAGCGGGTCTTCGTTCAAACCAAGGACCTTTTGTGATTTGAAGTTGCTCAACTCCTCAACAATCTGAGCGTGCCATTCCTCCTGGTCTTCCACGCCTCCCGTCTGGCAAAAGATCTCGGCAAGCATGTTGTTGATGACACTGGTAGGGGGAGGAGTAGAGGAGATGATGAGCTTTTTCATAGGGGGCTCTTCCGAAACAGCGAAGAATTTCTCTTCAGTCCTAAAGGTATTTTCTTTTACTTTTTCCAGCAGGCTTTTTGCTTCTTCCACCACTCTGTTTTCAACCTGCTGCCGCTCAAAGGCTGAAAGAAAAGGCAGTTTTTTGTAGCGGGGATCCAAGAAAGTCGCAACGTTGAGAAACATGTCTATCTCAGGCGTGTGCTGGTAGGTGGTTGACAACTCTTTAGCAATCACTTCCTTTGCCATGCTGATTTCTTTCAAATCGTTCTCTTTGATGTTCAGGGTAGTATTCAGAAGCATGTGGAGAAGCGGCTTCACCATACTAATTGTCGGGTACTTTGAAGCGGACATCATCTCCGCAACCTGCTTGAAAGGCTGCAGCAGCTCCACCAGCCCTTCGATTGTATTCCACTCACTAGCTTCCAGCATGAGGTGGTGGTTGTTGCTGTCCTCCACGAGAACAGCCGCGATGACGAACTGCTGCTCCTTGAGGCGCTGCAGCATGGCCAGCGTGCTGCCCCACCAGGACACGCGGTCACTTACCAGCATGCAGTGGAGAATGTTCTGCTGCTTCTGCTTCTCGCTCAGCATGTACATCGCGACCGTAGACTGCTGAAAATACTCCACTAGTTTACGGCACCTGGCAAGAAGGCTGCAGAGTTTGGGGAGCTGAAAAGCCTGTTGTATTCCTGCGTTAAAAGTGTGCCCCAAACAAGGCATCTGCACGGGAATATCTAAGAGTGAGCAAGCTTTAACAATGTCTTTACTGTAATCTGTCGTAGCACCAAAGACTTTTGTATTGATCCCCCACTCAATGAACGTCTCATAAAGGACTCGTGTAATAGTCTCTGCCGTATTATCCTCCGGTACTTCAAATGTTTTTAAGCACCGCGAGTTCACCACCAGGCAGTTGGCAGGGCTGCTGCTGAGAAAGTGAACCGCCACGGTGACGTACGACCTGTTCTGGTTTTCGCTCCTCCACATGTCCGTGGACATGCCACACCACAGAACGTCGGTGAGCTCTTTCAGCACAATTTCTCTAATGGCATTGTACTTTTCGGGAATAGCTTTTGTACAAAAGTATTTCCGGCTCGGAAGTTCATACCTGGGGTCCGCTGTTCTCAAGAGGGCCTTGAAGGTGGGTTCGTCAACGATAGAGGCCGGATACATGCCCTCGCAAATTAAGCTGATGACAGCAGATGTCAGTTCCTGATGCTTTCTGTTTTCGTAGTTCTGGTACGTCTTCATGATGAGGCTATCCTGAACAACCTGCTGCGACGACTCCGGCTTGATTTTTGAAAACGCGGTGGCAAAGGCTTCCCTCATTTGCTCAGTGTTGCTTTTCACAAATTCGCAGAATTCGTCGGGGTGGTTTTTCTCAAGGTGGTAGGAAAGGTTGGACGTGTTTCCTGAATACGCGATCTGTGCCATGCAAATACGGCAGTAGATCTTCTTCCACTGTAAAATGCATCCTTCTGCATTGGTATCAAACCCAAAGTACTTCCACACTTTACTCTTTGCTCTTGGGTGAGCCACTAACTTTAGGTCTGATGGGGAACCTTCTAAACTTTTATTCTCCATCGCTTCTTGGCCACCGTCCCACCTCTTGATCCTTCACTCATTAATGAGTACCTGATAAAGGCAGCAAGATAAAGATACAATGAGAAAGCACAAGTTTGACCACGCTTAACTATGTGAAATCAGCGTTTCTGTGAACGTATCAAGAAACCTACCTTACTAATTACATTTGCAAATTTAAAGATGAGATTTGCAGGAAGTGTGACCTACAAGAAGCCCATCGGAAAGTGAAAAATTAAAAAGGGTTTTAAAATATCACATTCTGCTGTGAAACTGAGCTAGAAGACCTAAGTAAATCTTGTTTCTGGAATTACATAATTCTGGGTAGAGAAAGCGTAACCACCACCACAGAGCTGATACATTACTGTCACACAAACCGATCATCCTGCCTCTTAAGTTATAGTTAGGGCTAGACCAACATCCTCTTGCCTAAGAGTTACTGAACTTCACTATTAACATTTATTTCAATTTAAACCTGATACTGAAGGAGCAAAGGTTTTGTTGTTTGTTTATTTTGAAAGAAGTTTTGTTAGCTCGTTCTAACTGTTCCAGCCTTTGCTTTGAAAAAGAGAACATAATAAAAAAAATCTGTGATGCAAATTATGGCATTAATCTGCTCCTCTGAAATGTAAAGATGTTTTCTGACTGAAATAAAAGGAAAAGTAGTTTGAACCTACATGTAGATCAACAATACATGTCTGACACCTTTCCTGTCCTTCTTTTCCTGAAATCAAAGCCATCTCCTGAACTACTAGTTCACAATCGTGGTTCCTGGAATAACAGTGCATTATAATTACAGGAAAAGCAGACAGGGAAGCACTAACAAATGTTACTACCCACATCAGCTGGAAAATAATTTTGCCATATTTTCTTCAAAAGGCTACAAACATCGGGAGGGGGAGACACTGTAGAGATGAGCGTGGCGATAAGGCGAGACTTGGCAATCTCTACCTCCATACCTGCACAGGAAAACGCTTCTTATGCAAATGGTCACATGCAAGTAATACCGGAGGCCAACAGCGTCTTTGTGCACAGTGCCAGCAGCCGGCACCCACCAGAGCTGATGTTGCTACACCAAAAAGCCAAGCCACAGCACAGCTGCACACTGATGCTTCTCTCTTTCTTCCACACCACCAGCCCAGCCACCGCGACAGCAACAAGCCCTTCATCGGGGCCTGGCCAGGATCAGGAAGAAGGAATCCATCAGTTCAGAGCGGATGCAACCTCCTCCACAAAAATCCAGGCAAAGAGAGCAAAAGAAACATCAGGAGCAGCCCTGCAGCCAGCCTGAAAGCAATGGCATTGCTCCTTCTCTGCTCGGCAGGAGCGGCACCTGTGCCCAAGCCCAGAAATCCCCGGGTGCTAAGACTGGCTGGCTGAGGGAGGAAGAAACAATCAGAGTTTTTCATATTGCTGTAAAAGAATATGCCAAAAACAAAACAAAACAAAATGATTTACCAAGACTAAACAACTAAACATATTTATTTTGACACAGCTGTTGGTTTAGAAGCAGAACGAGAGATGCAAGGCAAGCATTTTATTGGATTTGTTCTGAAGATTTACTTCTGGGTGCAGACCTCTTTTTTGTTTTGTTTTGTTTTTCTGAGGGGGACAATGTTCGGATTACTAGTATGCCCACTACTGTGATTCATTCAGTGCCTTTTAAGTTGCCAGGATAAACTATTGATTCAACATGGTAATGCTGCCTAAGTGCAAAGATGTGCGTATGAACAGCACCAAGGTATGCCATCCCACAAAAACTGATGATTTTGAAAGACAAAGTGGTGTAATGTATAATGATGTAACCCTGCCACAGCATCAGGCTGCATTGACAAGATATGTTGTACCTGTATGCATTATCATTTCTTTTAGATCCCTCAATTTCAATCTATGACATGGTGTCTCCAAGAAGCATAGAGGCTCCCAAGATTTCATTATGACACAGTTCCTGAAAACATGGAGGAAGGCACTGCAATAAAAGAGCTGATGCATCTTTAATATTTTTAATTAGTAAGACACATCTTGGACCATAAAAAGTTCATCGCAGACTGATAAAATACAAGTTATTTTAGTGCACAAGAGTGTTAGACTCACCCCACCCTTCATTCTCATGTACATTACAGCTTTGCCATTGTTTTGTGATGGATTTGGCATTTGGTGCAATTGGCACAGAGTAGCATTGCCATAGTTTAGGTTATGTCACTATAATACAGCCTGTATTATAATGCTGTAAATCACACTTCAGCTGTCATATAAAATGCTAATCATCCCTGCAGCTCTTTGAGTGTTATACAGCATAACAAGCACTATGGGGTTAAAAGAAAACAAAACAAAAAAACCCACAACCATACCTCTCATTTTTCTGTAAGAAGAGCAAAGTTTTTTCCTGTTTCAGTGAAATAAAGTGTTTATAGCCCAGGCTTGGCAAAAAAACAGAGCAGCTTCAATTGTGAGCCAAACTGAAGACACCACCACCTCGCAGAACGAAATTCATTGGGCACGAAGCACAAGGGCAGCTGATGGAGATGCTCTCTTTCAGCTTGCCTAACTTTCCATGATAAAAAACTAGCGCCACTTTGATTTACTGGAAACCCTTCCACGCACAGAAGCCTTCAGGCTACAAACCTGCCTTTTCCCTTCTCCCTTGAATTCCCTCCCACCCACACTGAAGCAGAGTGCACCTTCCGAGAAACTGCTTTCCTCACCGCCTCTGTGCGGCTGGACACCAACACCAGGCAGTACCAGGACGGAGGCTTTTAAAAGCCTGCTGACAGGATTCCCTGCAGCCTCGCAACCCACTCAGCTGCCACAGGAGGAGGAGGAGGAAGAGCTCAGCTTTCCTGCCCCTAGTCCCTCACCCCACTCTCCCCAGGACAGGGTGTGCTGCCCCCTCAGACCCCTCTCACTCCCCTAACACAAACCCACGACTCCCCTCTCCAGGACAGGGCTTGGGCCAAAATAGTGAAACGCCAGAGATGACGCAGGTTGCGGAGGGCAGTGGTGCTGCCCTTGCACCACGGCAGGGCTCGGCTTCCCCTGTGGTGAAGAAAATAGGTTCAAAACCCATATGAGAGTCACTCAGGTTGTGAAACCAAGCACGGGGATGTGAGGAAACTCGGGGTGTGCAGCCACCCCACAGAGTCAGCTCTGCCCCCTCCATGCGCACACAGCGATGCCGCCTCTCCAACTACACGGTCGGCATCACCGCACAGCCCTTGCCTCATTCAGTGCGGGGGCAACCATAAAACGAGTGTCTCCTTGCTTCTAAAACTACCTACATAACTCTCTCAGGTGCGTGCATCGGGGAGAGGGATTAATCGCTTCTGTCTGCCGACAATGCTTCCTACCTGGTCGCTTTTCTACCCACCTCTGGATGTTTTACAACCTGGAGCTCGTACGGCTTGGAGCAGGATGTGCTCGGTCTATCATTATGCTTTATTCATACGAAGTAAAAGCCCTCAATACATGAACTGAAATTAAGAGATGCATGTTCCTAAATTAATATTTCACAATTACTTTTAAAGAAACTCAGTACAAATGATGACACTGATTATCTAGAAATTGGGGCAAATTATATCTCAATCATTTTTAGGAAGAACAGCAGTCAGCTTTAAGGTCTTCTGAACCTCGGCCACTACCACTTTCTTCAGAGCCAGTTTTCTACACATCACAGATACCAAATTTAACTACTGAGGACTTCAAAACTACAAAATACTCTGCATTTAAGTCCTCCCCTATGAAATTTCAACAAAACATGCAGTAGAAGAGAAAATGCAGGAGGAAGATGCCAAGTAAGTACTTTAAGATGCTTTTAAAATACTAAAATATATTATTAAATTAACCATTTTTGTTATCAGCAGAACGACTTTCAGTGACCACATGCCCAGTGTTATTATCCTGGTGTCACAATTAATATCAGTTTGCCTTTTATCAATCCACTGATAAGATTTCTGGTTTTAAAATGCTGGTTATGTCAAGACCTTTAGTCACACAGGGCTTTTTTTTTTTCCTTCAATTAATTAAGCACTGTAAAAAAAAACAAAATCCAAGGTAATTTCTAATGAAACTATTAATTGTTTAGACCACTGATCATTAACACAGTTTACAGTACCTATTGGCAGTTATACCATTTATGCGATTAGTACCTGGAAAAATGTTTTAAGTTAAAACATAAGTTCCCCTTTACTGCTCCACACCGATTTAAGTTAGCGAAGCAATCACTGACTGCACCCCATTTATCCTTTCCTGAAATTCAAGATGAGAATTTCAGACCAACTTCCCTAGTGCATACTGGGGGGACAGGGAGGCTCACTGCTAGCAAACATTAGTAACTTTCCAGATTGCAACTCAAAACAATTACCAAGTTGTTGCACTGAATCTAAATTTCAGAGCTCAAACTTCCCTCTTTCTTCAAAAAGCTCTCTTGAATCGCACCTACAAAAATCAGATGAACCCCAGCAGGATGTGGCCGAACAGAGTCACTTTCAAAAGCCATGCAG
This sequence comes from Pampusana beccarii, assembly GCA_013399365.1. NCBI lineage: Eukaryota > Metazoa > Chordata > Aves > Columbiformes > Columbidae > Pampusana > Pampusana beccarii. The sequence continues at coordinate 439,067 of VWYH01072610.1, read as the reverse complement.
AAGCACATGTGCCAAGATCATGCAACTCTAGGGTAAAGGAAAATAAAAATGAAACTAATCTAGTTTACTTGGATTGAAATCCTGAACTCTTCTTCACAGCAAGTGCAAGAAAGCAAGCTTTTCTTGGAAAATTTGGAGGCAGAAGGGCTGCAATGACACCAGAGCCCTTTGCTTACCCACGGAGCTCAAGGACAAGCCACTGGGCATCCCCGTTTTAAACCTTCCAGGGGAGAGCTGCACCGCTGCCACATAAAGAGTGAGAACCCTGTCAGGGGAACCGTGGCAAAGGAGACGGGATCAGACACACGGCTGACTCTGCCGTCCTGCCCTTTCCAGCCCCGCTTCCCACCTCCAGGCTCTCCCCGGGAAGGCACCCTGACAGTAAAACACCCGTACCGATGAGAGATTTGGACACTCCCTCAAAAAAATACAGAAAATTTTAAAAATACGCACCTTTCTAGGTTACTGCCCGGAAAAGTTACTTGGCATTTTCTTACAGCAACTGTAGTTTACTGATCCAAGCTTTAATTCTGAATGTTCTAACCAACACTTTCGCTTTTTGTTGCACTGCAGTCACTATTTTGAAGTTATTATGGAAACGAGGTTAATCTGGGTAAGAAAAGGTCCCGTTGACAAGCTGATTCACTTTTTTAAGCAACGTCTGGACACCGTGAGTCGAAGGAAGGCAGCAGGTAACTGCCAAGAAAGAGCTGCGCACAAACAACTATCTGAAGAGGAAACTTCTTGTCCTTGGAAGAAACCACCCCAAGTTAGGGCTGAAAGAAAACTTTCCACCTCTGTCAAATCTGCCCAGGTCCTACTCATGCAGCTGACATTTCACAGGTTGGATCTTCACTGCCTTCCTCTAGCATCTCCAAATTCAATACTTTTTTTTTTTTTTTTTTTTTTAATAGCAGCTAAGATCAGACTGCAACAAAACACTCGGGTCACATTTTCGTCATGCTGTTTCTCTCTGGTTCGAAAAAAGATTTGGAAAGTGTTACACACCCTAGGCACAATACCCAGCTTCACTCTGCCAAGAAAAACTAATGCTAGAAAAATGCTCAGATGACTTCAAACTGTATGCACATCTGCCCTTTTTGTCACTGGAGTTCTCTCATTTGTTTGGGGGGTTTAATCTCCGTCTTTCAAGAACGAGAAAGGAGAATCCCAGCCTACCGCAGAAGTATCAAGAATGAATTAAATGTAGAAAAAATGCTACGCGAGGAAGCCGCATGTGATGAAACGCACAAATACCCTCTGTGTGGTGTATGTGTCCCATCTCCTCCCCAGTGCTTCAGATATTCTCTAAAACAATGTCCTCACCTGCCTAATCTCTCTACCAAAACACTATGCCCTCTCACTGTTGTTTGTTTGGGGTTTTTTTCTGTTCCTCTGGTTAAAACTAGAGTCACAAAGGCTCACTTGCTGTTAAGGAGAGAAAGTTAAAGGCACTGACTTGCATGAAGTTGTACACTCAGCTCTGATGGTATCATACGCATCGGTCCGGACTCATAGTTTGCTGTAAGTTTATAAACTCAGAAGCGTTTTAAAGCCTTTATGAGTAATGTAAGGAAAGAAGAAATTCAGCTCCTTGTTTTCTGGCAAACTCAAAAAGTTTCCTCTAGTCAGGATTAAACTTGCTATCGACCCAAATCGGGAAAAGCTCAAAAGCGTAACTTCTCCAACAAGTAACTGATCTGAAGTCCCTCGGAGAAAACTACAAGTGTCACTCACTTGTCAGCTTAAAGCCCGGCAGTGAGTGACAGCCGCTATCAAAGACTCAAGTTTCCAGAGCGAGGGTACGCTCCCCTCCCGCAGTGTCCGGGCCAGGGAGGCCTGGCCGCAGGACCCAGCCGCCCGGGCGGGCGGGGGCAGCGGCCGGCGGGGCCGGTAGCGGGGCGGGGGCACTGCG
>VWYH01072610.1:393163-432601 GCA_013399365.1 Pampusana beccarii | reverse complement strand
CTATTCCTGGTACAAGCCAGGATGCTGTTGGCCTTTTTGGCCACCTGGGCACACTGCTGGCTCATGTTCAGCCAGCTGTCAACCATCACCTCCAGGTCCTTTACCACTGGGTAGCTTTCCAGCCACTCTTCCCCAAGCCTGTAGGGTTGCATGGGGTCATTGTGACCCAAGGGCAGGACCCAGCACTTGGCCTTGTTAAACCTCATACAATTGGCCTTGGCCCAATGATCCAGTTGGTCCAGATCCCTTTGTAGAACCTTCCTACCCTCCAGCACATCAACACTCCCACCTAACTTGGTATCATCTGCAAACTTACTGATGGTGCACTTAATCTACTTGTCCCAATCATTGATAAAGAGATTAAACAGAACTGGCTCCAATACTGAGCCCTGGGGAATAGCACTCGTGACCGGCTACCAACTCCATGCAAAAGAGGGTCATTTTAGGTATCCCCAAACTAGGCATCATCCTATCTAATGTTGGGCACTTGAGCATAGCAGGACCATATTGAGCAGTAAGCTCTTGGACACCCTCTGTAGTAGCTTGGGGAGGCTTGGTTACCTGGAAGGGGAAAGAAACTTTGTCAAAGGGAGAGGTGTCTGCAAGCTATGCAGTAGTAAGTCCCGGGGACTGAGAGCAGGCTTCTTTTCTGTGGGCAGTCATCTGATGGGACATATTTATTTCTCTTTAGTAACTCTGGGGGAGATAGTAGATGGGTAAAAGACTGACCTTCCGCATAACAGAACCAGGGCTACAACATTTACCCATGAATGGGGATGGCTTGTGATTCTTCTCAGTCTTTTTCAAATACTTCACTTTTCAATACAATAGTTCAATTGGGAAAAAGTGACCCTTGCTGGTGTAGCTATAGTGACAAGCACGTGAAGCCCAGGAACACAGTAAAGGAAAGAAATCTTAGTCTTTTCAGCCTAGCATTTAAGTTCGTGGGAACAACGAGACAGAGCTGCAGTCCATATTCCCTGAAGAGCCTAAGGTTTTTAGACTAGAGAACAATTAGAGAAAATATGGACTAATAAGTGCAAATAGAGTCCTGGAACAGGGTCAACTTCCCCTCTTCAACCAAATTCTCTAACTACTCAGCTATTATGCAAGAAGCACAATGTGCTTATTACAGCTGCTCAGGTTTCTTAAAGCAACTGCCCCTGCAGCAACTATTGTATTTGTGCATCTGAATATTCAGGACATATCGCACTTTCAGGAGGTATCTGGTCTGAAAAGCCTGGAGCATGAGTAGTTGGAGCTGGGTTTGCATCCTCCCCAGTACCCTTACTCCGTATTATGTAAGATCTGAGTGTCCCCCCTGCAGTTCAGTCAAGACTTGGGAGACCAAAGAGTCAGAAGATGACATGCAGAAAACAGCAGTAACAAAAATTAAAAATAAAATTAAATTAAAACAATTTTAAAACATCCCCAAAAACACTTGTTTGCATACACAACTTCTGCAGAAACGTAAGTATGAAGCAGGTAAGCTGCTAACAAAAATACACAAGCTATTGTTAAAAACAGCTGCTGTCGTAAAACACTTAAAAAATGTAAATCTATTTAGAATTGAGTAGGGGTATTAGCAGCCTACAAACTGTGCTTGGCAACTTGATTTGGTGAATCGGCAGTGGGAAATTAGTTCTCACCTAGTTCCGGGACTTTATTGGAAAACGTCCATAAGAAGATAAACTGATTGACTAACATACACAAAGTTTCAAAAGCCCTTTGACAAGATCCTGCACACAAAGCATGCTAAGCAATCAGGGGATAAGATCCAGCGTATTTACAAAAAAGAAGAAAAGTAACAAAAACCTACAGTAAAACAAGAGTGAAACAAAGTAAGTGACTTACATGGGGAAATCAGAACAAAATAACAGCAAGGTGTCAAGTTTCTATACCACATCCAACCCTGGCTAACACACTCCTTCGTGTCTTGGGTGGGGTAAGGGAAAAGCTGTTGCAGCAAAATGGCACAGTGTTATTTCTACTAGTTGAGATGAGAGAGGAGCGGGGGAATTTCAGACAGATTTAAACAAGCAAGTTGGACTGGCAATATTCCAACACTGATAAAATAATGCTATTAAAAATGATTAATTATGCCCACTATAAAAATGGATTTGTTGACAGTTAGTTCATTTGTGTTAAAAATATCTACTGTCAATAATTGCAGTGTGGTTATTTCAATGTTTGTACAGTGATGTCTGCAGGCACCTGTGGCATACCCTTCGCAACACTGTCCAACCCAGAGCTAAGAGTACTTTGTCAGGGTTCAGCAAGCAGCCAAGAAGATTATTATGGTCCAAAGCAAGAGTTTTCCATGACACCAGGTCCTCCGTGTGTCTATGATCTCTACCTTAGCAATACAGTAAGATAAACATGTCTTTCGTCAGAAACTTGGTTAGCACTGTTCTAATGTGAAGGAAATAAAAAAAGCAGAACCAGCCATCACAAACTGGATATCACAAGTTGATCTGCACCTGTATTTTTGTTGCATCTGCTTGCAAGAATACTTGAGTACCACGTAAACAATATTACACAAGGCAAGGTCTGTGGGAGAATACAGCAGACAAGCTTTCAGGCACACGTAACCCTGCCCATCCCCTTGGCCAAACGGGGCTACGACAACACTGCTACTATTCGTATTCAAGGTTCAGTAGCAGAGTTCACTGGTCTCATCCATGCTGTCTGTGGGCACTTCCCTGAAGACAGCACCTACTGCTGTCACAGCCCTCACAGCTGGCCTCGGGAAATGGTAGGACTGAACCCCACAAATATGTGGGAGCCTTAGTTTTGGGCACACAGGATGCGTTAGGTCTCACCCGTTACAGATAAACAAGCGACTCCACATAACAAGCAGGGAGCCCTCACACTGATGATGGTTGGGTGCCCAGGTCAAGGAAGCTGGGAGATGATGTTTGGGTGTGCAAATCTTCAGAGCGGTGCAGAAATGGACAAAGGGGCAAGGATCGTGCCACACAGAAATGCTCCTGTGGTCATGGCTGTGGCTGATGTTTGCGACAATCAGGGGAGACATCTTCTGCTGCCCAAAGAGGGCTATTCTTACCTGTTTGAAACTTGTCATACTGCTTGAAGTGACCTGGCTTTGTGCCCTGGTCTGTTGTGTGCGCCTCACACTGGTGTTAAGATATTTTTCCTCATATATTCCTGTTTCACCAATTGACTTCTTGAATTGGAGCTAATGCATGTTGCCTTTAGGACCCACACTGCTTTTGTACTTAACTGCACAAATGGCCTGAAGTTACACCAGGGGAGGTTCAGATTGGATATAAGGAAAAATTTCTTCATGGAAAGGGCTGTCAGGCATTGGAACAGGCTGCGCAGGGAAGCGTTTGAGTCACCATCCCTGGAGGTGTTTAAAAGACTTATAGATGAGGTTCTTAGGGACACAGTTTAGTGCTAGAGTTGGGTTATGTTTAGATGATCTTGAGGGTCTCTTCCAACTAAAATTATTCTGTGATTCTATGATTATTTCCTGGGCTCCTTGGGGGCAGGTCCTGCCTGCAGTGCTCTGCAAATGCAACATGGGAAGAGCATCTCTTATTTTTGTTGTTGTTGTTATTAAAGACTGGCTGGGGTGTTTCCGACTGCCTGTCTCTAGGCTGTGGCGTATGAGAGAGCAAATGTGGTGATGGGTAAAGAGATGTGTAGAACAAGCTGGAAGGAAGATCAGGACAAAACATGATGCAAATGCTGAGCAAAGGAAGACATGCCAACAACAGAAAAGAGGAGTTGTGAGAAATGCTAGATGTGGGTTGGCTTTGGTTTAGCTTTGCCAGAAAATGGTCCATCTCTCTGCTAACCCAGATCACGGCATGCAGTGGGAAGGATGAAGATGGGCAATTTTCAGTAATGGTGATGTTGCGTGAGATGATCTGATTTGTAGGGTCAGGATCCCTGAAAGCAAGTGGAGCTGGAAAGCCCTGGTGCAGTAAAGCCTCCCTTCCTGTGACAGGGCTGGGGCCAGCTGTCCCCCCGCCCCGGGCAGAGGTGTCCTCATGGGGTGTACAGTGAGGTGGACCACGAACAGGAGCAATGCACACAGTGACCTGAGCTGGAGATGCCCAAAGCTCTGTGTTACCTTTCTCCTTTCTGTATAAAATACACTGTGGGGGGTTACTGAGAATCAGAGAGCTTTCAGCAGCTCTTTAAGCTTGCTCTGTACTTCTTGTTATCACTTTTCTGCCACAGCTGCTTTGCAGGCCTGTTTGTCAATGGGTCCTGGCTCCTGAATCTCCCAAGACATTTATTACTGTGGCAGCTGGTACCTCTAAACCCTGCTGGCTGTCTCTGCACTGTTACTTCTCCTTGTCCTGGGACAGCCAACAGTCTCTCTCGTTTTTCCCGATTCCATCTCACTTTACTTTCTAATCACCCGGACAAACCTGTCTCTCTATCTGCCTACAATCAGTGGATTCCCGGTTCTCTTGATCACACCTGCCTGTCAGTTGTCCAAAAAGATTACGTACGCCTTGAATTTTCCACTTACTTTAATAAATTAATTATTGCGGTTGTTATATAACTTGTTTATGTTTGGCTTGTGCAGTAATGGTTTGGATTTTTGATATTCTATAGCATTATATTAATTTACTAAGCACAAAACAGCTGTGTAAAAAGCTAGCAAGGCCAAGAAAAGAACAGACTCAACATTCTAAATTTAAAGCAAAAAGTTAAAAAAAAAAAGAAAGGAATAAAGAGGTCCTGCTGTTCTTGAGGACAAAGTCACATGTGACATAGATGAGGTAAGAGGAGACATCTGGAAAAAAAAGTTTCTTATTACTTGTCCTTGGGGTGATCCAAACCTCTATAAACACCAAGCTTTATTTTTCATTCTTCATCTCCTTTTTGTCAGTGTAAAAGGAAATCATCGTGCAATCAGTGCCAAATTGCCTTAAGAACAACTGCAGAGAAGATTCATCCAGGCTCAGACCTTGAACTTCTCTAACACTTGTCTGTGAGGAAGCATAAAATGTTCCAGAATTGCACTTTGACCCCCTAGAATACATGCACTAGAAATTATCACCGACAATTCATTCTGCTGATAAAAATAATTTAAATGCTAGAGAAAGCCAAGGGCTCACTGTGACAGTTGTTAAGGATATGCTTTCAGAATAATCTGAAGATGTCTGCTTCCAATTATACATATGATATTAGCCTTCATATTTTTCAAAAGTGACAAACTATCCTGATTATATATAATATGTAATATGATAGTTTAATTTCCAAGTCTATTAAGACAGCAGTTTAATTCAACACCACCATCACATCCCAGTCTGCTGAGACAGTGCAGAATGAAAGATCAGCCATTTTTAAAAAGCTTTCACTAGAGACACACAAATATGTAGCAAAGTGGGTATTTCTCAGTCTGCCCTGAGATTGCTCGAGCCTGATGGATAATGTTTGGATTCCCAAGAGGTGCAGTGGTTAGAAACAGTGCATTTCACATTCTAGATGAGTCTTTGGTTTGCATTGTTTTCTAATCTGCTGCTGCTGTTTACGTTCAGTATTTAATGATGATAAGCCTAACATGAAGGACTTGCATATCACTGCTTGTATATATGTTAGACATATTTTTAGTTTCTGGGTTGTTATTGGTGGGGTTTTGTTTGGTTGGTCGGTTTGTATTTTTTGGTTTTGTGTGTGTGTAAGCAGTACTCTTTTAAGTAGCAGAATGACATTAGAAAGTGACATAAGTAGTTCATAGGCATAAGAAGCTTTTAAAACGAAGATTTAAGCCTGTTTTATAACAAGTATTTTTCATCTAGTAAAAGGCCTTAATCCAAACCAACCAATAATTCAAGTGAAAAGTTACAGTCTTTAAAGCTTCTTCTTAAAACCAAGCTGGTTTGGTTTGGTTTTGTTTTCCTAGGAAATTGCAAAAGACCATCACCCAGTGATGCACTACATGGCACTTTGACTGTTAATTGATACGTTTAGGATAAGCTGGTTTAGCATTGCAGAGCTTTTATTCCACAATCCCAGCTAGAAAATGTTTTCCTACTACCTGACTTCACTTCAAAGCAGATTTATCTAAGGTCTAGATTCCTAAAGTGAGTTTAGACATTCTTGTAATAAAAAACAGAATATACATATATATTTTAAATGTATATGCACATTTATGTGTATAGAGAGGTAAAATTACATTCTGAAATTTCATTAAGCATGTGAAAGGGGAATAGTGTTTCCCGCACCCAGGACATAAAGTGTTTAAGGAGGTTGGTTTATGCTGTTACTTCTTTCCTCAAAAGAGTAGGGATCTTTTTCTATATAAATCACATTAGAGCATCATTACTACTTTCAATAAAAGAGTTAAATTGTCTATAACATGTGCTTGTTACATGAAAATTATAGGTGGGGAGCAGATTCCCTGGTAACCACATTCAAGTTGCAAGCCTTAGCAAACAGGTTTTTATCTATCAGAAGTGTAAACTCAGGAGCCTTTACTACTGTTCCAGATTAAAGAAAAGTGAGTAAGCAAACCATACATTGCATACAGGATGAGTGGCTTTCTGCTCGTGATTTTGCTGGCTGGGTTTCTAATTGCAAAACAAGGGGGTTTCCTGCAACTTGCATGTTGGGTCTTGCACCCATCTCACTCGTGGCCAGCTTGTCTTTTATTGGGTTTTTGCTTACTAGTAATGAGATTATTAACAGCCAATTCACTATGTTTATATATTTTTTTTCAAGGAGGAATCAAGGTAAAAACTGAATTCTGCATCTGTCTGTCCTTGTTTTACGTTTGTCACAATATCAATCATGCTCTTGTTTTGCATTGTCTTGCAACCAACTGTTTACAATAAGCCATCAATAGCGATCAAAGATCTGATTCTATCTCTCTCGCTGTTGTTGATTAAATAGGGAGAGCACAAACTGAAAGAGAATTTGACTGCTTTATCAGAATACAGTTTATTTACACAAAACGGCATAAATTTGCCTGTAGTCAGGCCCAAAACATAGGGGTTTTTACATGCAGGGTTAGTTTTCCCTCTATTTAATTATTAACTGTTCCTGCTCTAATAAAAAGGTTAATTTAAATCATGATGTTATGAAAGAAAATTTTACTCAGCTTCAGAAATGCATATGGACAAATGTGTGATCCGTACTTCAGGGACAGGATCAAACACTGAACAGCCACATTGGATGAGATGGAAGATCAGCACAGGTTTGGATGTATCTGTTAAAATGACCAGGACTGGATATCTCAGAGGGAAGTTTAAAACCTTCTTAGCAGACAACCTCCTACATGGTAATCTCCACTTACTTTCTCATCTCCACCTAATGGCTGTTAGACCAAAATTCTGAAGATTATATATATATATATGTATTTTTTTTTTTTTTCTTTTTGTCCTGCCACTGTTAACTGTCTCTTTAGATATGTTTGATATATGGATTATGGACGACTCCAAAATATTTTTGGATTTTATAAGTCTGTTCTACTTCTGCTGGGTTTCATGGTCTGATCATATATCTTGTGTAAAAAAATATTTTAGTGTTTTATAATTTACTACCTTTTAATTTCATTGCACAGCCCTTTATTTCTGTATTATGAGGCAGAAAAACCAAATTCCCAGTCTATCTTTAAATGACTTATTATTTTATATACTTTCTTGTCTTACTCATTTCCTGTTTACTGTAAAAGATCTTTTACGTCTCTTCAGAGGCAGTTCGCAATGCAATACAATCTGTTAACTTTTATATAGACACCTCCTGTTCAAAGTGTACTATGGAGTGTCTATTAATGTAACCGAGACTGATATACAGAAAGAGGTGTCAGTATAAAGAGAATTTAATATATTTACACTGCGAAACTGCAAGAGTAAATTAGGAACAGATTGAAGTATGAGTATTAAGTGAACTACGGACAAGAGACGTTCTTGTTAAGGCCTGCACAGAATTGGCTAGTCATACCGTGCAGCTCTCTTCCTTATTTTTAACTGTGAGATCATAGGAAAATACAAATGGCAACTGTGCGAGATGTTTTCCTAAAATTCTGCTCCCAGGCTCTCTTGGCTGTCTCCAGCACTGGGGCACCTCATTACAGCCACCGAGCCCTGCAGTTGGAGGGTGAAATCTCTTTACGTGCTGAGGGTAACAAGATTGGTTCTGCCGATGGAGACGAGACAGAACTTCATCTAATGCCACAAAACGCCTTCAACAGCATCTGCTCTCTCATCAGCATGCAACAGTTCTCCCTCTCTGCCATTGCCCATCAGTAATCCAGGACCGCATCGCCCCTTCTCCAGTTGGTTCACTAGTCTGCCAAGGACAATTTGTAAGTAATATTTTTTCTGCACCTTTCTTTTTCCAGTTATTATTGGCTGCCACTTGAGAGAGAGAGTGAGAGAGGTAATAAAAAAGAAAGAAAACAAAGATATTCACAATGAGTTCTTGAAACATTTTAAATGTAAGGCTTGGTCTCAACTTTTCCTCTTTAATTATCTACTGCTGCTGCTGCTTGGAATTTTCAGGGCTGTTTGAGCCCTATAATAACTTGATTTATAGTTATAACGATTCATTCCTGCTGGGGGGGGCAACCATGCTGATTGCTTCTCTCTTACTTCTGCTGTGTCATTCTCTATGCTCGTAGTACGTATTGCAATGCTTTTTCTAAAAAGTATTAAAAAATAAATCAATATAATTTTCTAAAAGTAAACACTCGATGTGCACATTGATATACAAGCTACAAACTATGTAATATGTGAAAACGAATACAACTGTTGAGTGTACAGATGCTTCGGGTTTTCTCCCAGAAAAATACAATTTTCCATATACCAAAAATCAAACACGTTCTCTGTTACTTTCTTGCTTACATAGAGTCATCTATTGCAATCTATTATCTTGTCTGGGTTTTTTCCTACACACTAGGCTGATAGTTTCAATGATTTTCCCTTAATAACCTCAAGCCATTTTTCTGATCATTGCACTGGATGACGATCCTATTAAGTACATATACTTTAGCTTGTTGGTTTGGTTTTGTTTTGTTTTTCTCCCAGACCAACCAGTTTCCATTCATAAAAACTACAATGAATCCAGTACAAAATCCAACCAGCTGGAAGTTTTTGTATTTGGTTATGTTGTGTCCTTTGAATGAAATTCATTCACCCCTCTAGAGATGGTCAGGAAGTACATCATTTTGAGTGCTCAGAAGGTTATTTTTTGCTGCATTGAGGCCTCTTGCACAAAGGGGAACTTTGCTCTTCTTTCAGTATTAGCATTGTGCCTGCAAATAGAAATCATTTTACCTTCAATTAAGCTTGCTATGCATCAGTGGCACACTACTGACTTCAAGTTTATTCCACATTTAAAAGCGATAGGAGAAAAGGTTTCACTGCCCTGAAGATACATTTATTGGTACCTTGTAGCCACTGATCAAAAACTAATCCAGATTATTAGTGACTCAAAGCCACATGCATCTGAAGTGTGGAGCGGTTTAATCACCTCTGTCCAGCACCTCCAGAAATTATCTTTAATGATGGATAGGAAACATTGGTTTCAGAGGAAAATGAGCCAGCAGGTAGTGATGGCGCACACAGCCTCCTTTCATCAGCCCCACTCTCTGCTGTGCATTAACTCATTTTCTCCTCTAGGAATCATTCCACGGATTGACTGGTTTTGTTTACCAGCCTTCCTAGGCAGAGCTTGGACATGAGAAAATAAGCACGGCATTCCATCTACCTAGTAATTTATTAATTATATTGTTTCCTTGCTTCAGTCAACTCTCTGCAAAGCATCTGTTTATCTTTCTTCTTTGCCTTGTACCTGCACTTCACACGTAAAGCTGCTGCCTTTGACATCTCTACAGAGAAACCTGAACTCGTGCTTTCATGTCTCCGTGCCAGGACCCTTCCGAGGGGCTGGGTGGGGAGAGAGGAGGGTCCCTACCAGAATTCCAAGCACTTCCAATCACCCGCCAGTGCTGCCAGTATCACTGGCAGTCTGGAAAGCAGAATAAATCCTCCTATAGTAATTGTATGATAATTATTGGATTTGCAAAAGTTTTGGCTTTGCCTGTTTGTCAGTGTGCTTATTAATTTGCTTATAGAAGAAATTCATTGAAAATACTCAAATCTAATAAATAAGCCCCTAGTATGCATCTAGAAAGTAATGTATCTGTTAAGATCAGTGACAATTATGTGACAAAACCCCTATGGAATAATTAGTAGAGTCAGCAAACAAACATTGGTTTCCTAACAGAGAATTTTTTTCTCTGTTTACCCCCCCACACCGCAACAATCTGCCTGTTCCTCAAGCATAATTCTTCACCTCCTAATGTTCCAAAAGGCACCGTTTCTGTCTCCTTCATCTTTAGCACCCACCATTCCAATCAAAACAGCAGCAATTAAGATGGATACGCCCTGTCAGGCATTGCAGAGCAAGGAGGGCAAAGCCAGCATTACAAATCACTTTTCTTAGAGGGTATAGACAAGTGACATGAGAAGTTAAAAGCTTAAGATGAAGTTCCAGCTTGACCTGTCATTTTCTGTGTCACAGGATGCAACAACCCAGCAGTGGGTATGGTCCAGCTCAAGGAAGGCGAAAGGGCCTGCACGGTCTCGTGGCCAATACTGCCAACTATCTCCATGAAAGTCCCAGTGCTATGGCCAGCCTGAAAACCCTCTGTCAAAAGCTAACTGGCAGCTGTTAATATCTTCTACAAGAAGTATACAAAATGCCCGGTTTGAGTATTTTCTCCGGTAACTCATTAAGGGCAAGACTTGAAGCCCAGCAAGTCTGTGAAACACAACTTGGTAGGCTTTGGTTCTCTTTGAACGTGATATCCAACTGCAAAACGAACAGAAAAGGCAGAGCTGGGCACAGTATTTGAGAATATTGAAGAAGGGAGGATGGGGACGGAGGACTGGCTGAAAACACCCAGCATCCTCTCAGGTCTGTTACAATAGATGACAAACAGAAAACAGAAGAGCAGCTGAAATCACGTTCCAACATAAAAATGTTTCTCTACATTGATCATAACAAAAAGGCCTCGTTTCTCTCCAGCAGCACCTTTGATCAACCTAGGAGCTGATCTTCCACCTTCTAAGTCCTTGGGGGCCTTTCCAGCCCTCAGAGTGGCCAGCCTGCTTTTGGGATAGGTTTCCCAAGGATGAAAAAAAAGCAACCCTAACTAAAATGTAAATGCTGTAGAGGATCTGTCCTCCAAACTGGGATTGTTCTGCTTTAGCACCAATCTCTGCAACATGGCTTTTGAGTCTCAAATTTACCTACTTACCACAGCCCCCCTGTAATCAAGCTGTGGTTTTGCTGCAGAAAGTGAGCCTGAGAAAAATAAAATAAAACAAAATAAAACAACAAAAACCAAACCAAACCAAACTAAACTAAACTAAACCAAACTAACCTAAACTAAACTAAACTAAAACAAACTAAACTAAATTAAACTAAACTAAACTAAAACAAACTAAACTAAATTAAACTAAACTAAACTAAAGTATTGGCGATTCTACATAACTGCAGACCAAATTACATCCTCAATTACCCCCGTACAACACCATTAACAGTTGGTGGGGTTGCAGAGGTGTGACTGGAAGATGGATTTGGCCTGCAGAACTGTAAATCCCCTGGGACAACAACTAGAAAAATGCCAGTTGACTCTGGTGCCGAGGTGCGAAGCTGACGGGTATGGCTAAATCACATAAATGTATAAACTGAAAAAAATGTTCCAGATGGTGTGTTCTTCCCCTTCAATCCTCTTGGCTTTCACCTGGGACTGTGAATACCTTTAGGCATACTCATACAAAGACAGGCAATACTGAAGAAAAAAAAGTCTTGTGTACAAAAAAAAAAAATAAAAATTTGAGCTCATATTTGAATGGTTTACCGGAAAAATCTTAACTTTCCATATGTATTTTTCCTTTAATATCAATGATCTATTTTTCTCTACTCTCGTAACCTAACCAAGAAAGAAACAGGTCAAACAAATGTAATCTTATAAAATTAGAGATATTTTATGCTTTGCTGAGATCCCAATGCTGAAATGTCTGATGTTAGAAACAACAGAGCAAAATATTTAAATGACTGAAAGCTATTTTACAATAAATGTGTCTTGCATAAGTTGCATACACAAGTAGAAAATAAAAATTAAGGAAAATTGCTCAAATGAAAAGCATAAGCTGTGAATATCAATAGACTACAATGTGTAGACTTGCGTATTCTAGCTGCCATTGCTCTATTTGGCTTCAGAAACAAAATTATTTAGGATAATTATAATTACAGCTGGTAAGAATTTCCACGCTCAGAGAAATGCTAACATTTCAACATTTGTTTTCATGTTGAATCAGAATTTAAAAATTCAAATTCCTCTCAGAGATGAATTTTGAAAAATTACGATTCTTAGGTATTAAATATAGATACTGTCAAAACACTGTCCTACATATATCAATGTATCTAGTAGGAACATATTGTAATATTTAATTTGGTATTCCAGTATGATTACGAAGTCAACATGAATGGAATAGGAAAACTAAACACTTCCAGTTAACAAAGCAGAATATTTTGGTGTTGAACAAGGATGTTGGGATGAGATTTTCAGCACTGTGGAAATGTTTGCATTTAAAAAAAAAAAAAATTGCTGACAGTAATTTTTTTCATCCACTATTGTTTTACTAGCTAAATTTTGACACCTCTTAGCACTTCTTCTCTTTGACAATATCCCGATCAAGTGGTTTTTCTCCTCACTTCCTTTCTTTTTCTTCCTTTCTAGTAGAATGATGACTAAGCAGCTTTAATACTGTATTTGTACAGTGCCTAGTTATATAGACACCTTCACACTGAGGTCCTCAAAATTGACTCCTCCTAAAATCCAAGCAAGGCAAATAGGCAGATTAAATGATGGACAAAGAGAGGTGTGCATTTAAGGAGAGAGCTTGGATTAGAAGCAGCATAGCCCTGGGTCTTGCACTGTGCTTCAGACTGTCGTGCTTCTTCAAAAACGGCTCAGTGCATCAGCTCACAGAAGAGATCGGCCAGCTGAAGCGCCATGCCTAAAGCCAGATTTTCAGTGTATTTCTGACAACACAATTCACGCACATGCGAGTGCAGGTAGCGGGTGCATCTTCACCAGTCTTCTCATCGAGACCAAGGGGCGCTCTGTGTGAGGGCCCAGCAGCCCGCCTGGCCTGCACCGCTGAGCCATCTGGGATATGCCAGAAGAGCCCCCCCGTGAGACACTCCTAGTGTGTGCAGGCATTCAGGCCATGCCATCAAACCAGACATAGTCTGAAGTAAAGCCCCCTAGAGTTTACCCCCTCTACTCTGCCCTGGTGAGACCCCATCTGGAATATTGTGTCCAGTTCTGGGCCCCTCAGTTCAAGAAGGACAGGAAACTACTGGAGAGAGTCCAGCGCAGGGCAACAAAGATGATTAAGGGAGTGGAGCATCTCCCTTATGAGGAAAGGCTGAGGGAGCTGGGTCTCTTTAGTTTGGAGGAGATTGAGAGGTGACCCCATTAATGTTTATAAATATGTAAAGGGTGAGTGTAACAAGAATGGAGCCAGGCTCTTCTCGGTGACAACCAATGACAGGACAAGGGGCAATGGGTTCAAACTGGAACACAGGAGGTTCCACTTAAACTTGAGAAGAAACTTCTTCTCAGTGAGGGTGACAAAACACTGGAACAGGCTGCCCAGGGAGGTTGTGGAGTCTCCTTCTCTGGAGACATTCAAAACCCCTCTGGACACATTCCTGTGTAACATCATCTAGGTGTTCCTGCTCCAGTGGGGAGATTGGACTAGATGATCTTTTGAGATCCCTTCCAAACCCTAACATTCTGTGAGTACCCACTCTGGGGTACCAGCTCCTTTTTCCTCTGGTCTGCTTCTGCTGAGCTGCGCTATTGGTGGTGCAGAAGTAACCATAAAAAAATCTACATATCATCCATGGTATTTGGAATATCCCTGCAACTGTTAGTTATGATTGGACCTTTTTGAAAGTATTTGTGAAGTATAATCCTTAAGAAATGCAGTTAAGATGCTACGGAAACATACAAGCCCTATGGCAGAGCACAGCGCAGGGTAACATTAGGTGCACCCACATTATCTACTTGTAAAGGAAATGGTTACACTGGGAGGTGGAGAAGTGCTCCTGCACACCCTGACCCACCTCTGTAACACCTTCATCTGCTTCTCCATGGATGGAAACTGGGTCGTCAGGCAGGATGCCTTCTGTGACGCCCTCACGGGAGATGCCTCAGCTGGACATGGAGGCAACCAGCCCTCCTGAACACACTCATGAACGTCTAGCTCATTGAAAACTCAAGCTGCAGTGCAGAATATCCTTCTGTTCTCCGACAGTGAACTGCACCAAAAGCTTCACCAGAAGGAGGAAGAAATAATGTTCGGCGATGTCGTGTCTCTTACCCAACAGAGAGAACCGCAGTTCCACAGCCAGGTGCTTGCCCTGTGCCCCACGTGAGCAGGCTGGGCTCACCGGCCCAAACCTCCAGGGTCCCTAGAGGCAAAGCTGCAGTGTCCTGTACAAAAACCAGGCATCTCTGTCACCTGCAGTGACCTGCTTGCACGTTGGCCAAGAAAGAACTCAGTAGAGCGGCCTCCACATCCAGGCACCTGCACTTGCTGCCAAAATACAAGCACTGCAGGAATTTGCTCTTTTCAGTAAACTGTCTCCAATAATTGCCTCGGCTTTAAAGTCAAAGGCGTCTGGAGTAATGAACAACTGTTATTTCTAGCACAATGGGATCATTGTCTATCATGTTATCCCTTAATTGCTACTGCAGTGCAAATTATGAAAAGCAAGAATATCCAAATATAGAGACACTCGGCCCTTGTGACAGGAAATTAGGGTCTGTTCTCTAACACTGCTGCTTGCGCTGAACTCCAGCTCAAGTCAAAATGAATTACATACATTCTGTACTTCAAAAAGGAAGCTCTTAACCTTTACAAACAAGAGTTTATTGAGTTCACACCATGTGTGTTCTGGCTATCCCTATAAACATCCAACACTTTTTCTGATCCTACTTAATCTCCTGGCCATCCTAGTCCCATCAGAGTTAATGACAAAACTTGGCTAAAAAATGTTGAAACACATTTTCTTTAAATAATGAATAAAGCTGCAGGTGTATTGTCTTTTGAACTTTCAATAGGTTTGATTGTTTAATTGGTTGTTATTTTGAACTGCAAGAAAAAGCAAGTGAATGTTGCTATATCATCCACAATATAAAATCTTTCATATTCCATCCTGTTTTTTATGCCTTGAGATTCTATCATTTTCAGCCTCTTGGATAAAACCTTTTTCATACCTGTTCATGCCTTGCTTTGGTGTTGTACTCCTTGGAAGCAATAATGACCAGAACAAACTCAGGCTTCTGAGAAAGAGCCTGCTGTCTTTATGGTGTCATTTTAATATTCCAAGAATTAAGAGTCTAAATATTTAATCTCCACTGTGAACTGTCTGAAAAGCATGGTATTGTCAAACAATAGTGGTAAACTGCTGAGGAAAGGTCTGATCATTCTCTTACTGATGTCAGTGGGAATTTTGCCAGGAAGCTCAGCATGAGCAGGGTATAGCCCAAAGTAATCAGTTCTACAGATGATTACATGAAAAGCCCTTAATTATAGCATGATGATTGAGTATTATTACAGTCATGAGACAGAGGCATCTTTTGGAACCAAAACCAAGAAAAAGAATGTATTGAGGCTATTCCTCTCCAAGTTGTGCCTCTTTGGCAGCAGCCTTTTATCAGATGACTTTTCACACGTTAGCACAGTTACTCTGGTTTTGGCCACCACTTGACATGCACAGCAAAACAAGCCCAGATTTCCTCTTCCACAGTTCCTCTCTGCTAAAGGTCCCTCAGCCTGCCAAGGCTGCACTGTTTGGTAAGCAAAATGTTTTTGACAAAGCCAGGAACACTCTGCACTTCTTTGTCAGTCTTCTCACTTTGGTTCAATGGCACTTCTTGCTCCATAGGTGACTTTTCCAGGCTGGGAAAGGGCAAGTAGCTAATGACATTCCATGACGGCTGCTGTCTTAATGAAGACAGGGAAGAGCGAGTACAGAACCCCAAATCCAGACTCCAGCTTCTGTAGCCTTGGCTAACCTGCCCAATGCTCCAGCTGAGAGCGGGAGGGAGCAGGTTCTGGCCGTGAATTTGGCACTGAGGGCACAGACGAGGCGTGCGAGCTAAGGGGATGCCCATGCAAACACAGTCAGCATCTTCACGGTTCTTCAGGGTGCGTGTGCTGTTAGGCAGATGGACAGATGCAGTTTTGCACAGTTCATCTGAGAATGGGAAGCTGGCACAGTACCCTGCAAAAGCAAAGTCTGTATGAAGATGGGAATATGATTAAATTTCACATGAACTTTGGGTTAAAATGTTGTATTTTAACTTATAGGTAAGGAAATTAATTTTCTCATTGTTACTTGAGAGTCAAACAGAAATGTGCTCGTCACTCCACCCCCCTCCCCTCCAAAACCAATGATTCTGGTGGTTTAGCAAAATCTGTCTTAATAAAGGTAAAAGGCAAATATTAACAAAACATGCATAGTCACTTAATTCACTGTTACTAAATCATTAAGAGGGTTTGGTTCTGGTTTTTATTGTCAAAGCCACAAGAAGCTGGAGTGATGACAGTGGGAAAACACACGTCCACAGCGAGTTTTAGGTACATTTTGAGGGGATTTTCTTCACTACTTTACTTAGGAGATAAGTTTTTATGCTGCACTTTCATTTATTTTCCACATTTCCATATTGCTTATGTTTCTTTATCTGAAAGGAACTGGGAAACTCTCCCACTGCTTCCTGCCTGAAGTTGCTCTCTCTGGAAGCAGCTTTGATTTCCCTGTCATGATACATGTTGTCAGGCTTTGTCTCCTCTTGAAATTATCATAAAAATGGCACACTGGCAAGCAGTCCCGTTTGTAACGGTGGGGGATTCTGAAATATTTTCAGTTATTTTCCTAATAGCAGCTGGTGATTTCCTGAAGCTATGCATTCTGATTGAATATCTTTCCTTTCTGCAGCTCTCTGAAGCAGTGGTTAAAAAATCACTGCTATTTCATTTTAACCTCTCAAGAGATGAGCAAAAAGCAGTTGCCTAGCAAGCAGAAGTACTACTGCCTGTGTTAAAAGGTCAAGACAAAAACGTGCTGAAAACTTTTTGGATACCTATATAAAGAGATGATCTATGACTTGGGAGTTGTTCATTGCACAAAAGGGTTTGCATCTGACCCTGTGCATACTGCTCTCACATACATAATGCCACTTAAAGGAGAGGAGTATCTGTGTTTCTCAGACAAGCATTCTGACATTTCAAAAAGATAACAGCTAACTCTCAGTTTAAATAAACTCAGAAATGTGCCTGGAAAATAATTTATCATTGGCTATAGAAATGTCAGAGTTCCAGATTAAGTGATAGAGATATTAAATTCTTTTCACTCTTTGACCATGTGCTAAAATAAGGAGCAAATCAAAAGCTATTGTGCTTATTTTCTGAGGGCAGCTACTACATTTGGTAATAGCTTCCATGGAAATCGATCACACAATATACATATTACAGTCCTGAATATTCCACCTACTATACCCTATACTATACTTCAGTTCTCAAGGTCTTTGTACAGACCAGCTCATGTGTCACACACAGCAAACTTGCTGCATCTCTCAGTTGGGTGGATGTATTTCTGGAATGCTACAAGCTCAGCTTATTAGAGTGCGACATTAATTCCATACAGAAACTTCTGGAAGCGAGAGCTTGGTCCGGCTTTAGGCTTTGTGCAGACCTAAGTGGGAGGGAGTACAGGGAATTTATGTGTTTTACACAAAGAGGCTTGGCATACCTATAGCCCCTACACTCTTGAAGCACAACAGCTGCCTGGCTCACAGTGTTTCTGAGGAATGAGAAGGAGATGGAACCATGGCTACGCTTTTGTGATTTGTAAGAGACAGGAAAAATCTCCAGGAAGAGCAAGAGAGTGCACCTCTATCACATACAGTGGAAAGGTGTTCTGTCAGCTACACAGTACAACCAGAAGGCATCACTGCATCCTATATAGAATCAAAGAATCAGGGAATCATAGAATAGTTTGGGTTGGAAGAGACCTTCAAAGGTCAATTAGACCAGCCCCCTGCAATGAGCAGGGACATCTTCAACTAGATCAGGTTGCTCAGAGCCCCATCCAGCCTGGCCTGGAATGTCTCCAGGGATGGGGCATCCACCACCTCTCTGGGCAACCTGGGCCAGTGTTTCACCATCCTCAGTGTAAAAAATTTCTTCCTCATGTCTCGCCTGAACCTCATCTCCTTTAGTTTAAAACCATTACCCCTTGCCCTATCACAACAGGCCCTGCTAAAAATTCTGTCATCTTCTACAGTATAACCAGAAAGTCTGATAGACAAAGCTTTCAACTTACTGCTCACATCCAGTAAGATATCTGTCTGGACTAGTCAACCGAAAAAAAATGCCTCCCTCTTCCTTATCTGGTGCTATGGAGGCATGAAAAGTGGATCAGACACCAAAATGGGATGAAGGAGAAGAAGTTCATTATAATAACTTCATCAAACTCTCAACCTCTGCCACCAAGTTTCCAAATTCAAAATATTCCCTTTCCATCGCGACACATTGGTACAAGAGCTTCCTAATGACTTGAGCCATCGAGCGTGTGAGCTTTTTCTGTCTCACCTCTCTCAACCCAGACTGCCAGTTAATTCAGGCCAGGGTCCTGTGATGAGCTCAGGTGGGCTGGCCCAGCCTCTGACAGCAGCTGGGCCTCCAGGCAGGTTCAGCATCCCACCTGCACAGACTCTGCAGCAGGGTCAGGACTCTGGCAACTGATTCAGAAATCAAAGTGCTTAAGAAAACTTTGACAGAAGTGTTAAAATAATATTCCCTTTGTGTTATTTGTCATTCTTCCCTTCCAAACTTATCAGTTTTATCAACTGTTTGTTAAATTAGTGTTCTGGAAGCAAATGCACTTGTGTTCTTCCAGAGTTTTCTTTGAACTGATTATCTGTTTGAAAATGCTCTTCAGCTTGTTAAAAAAGAAAAAGAAAAAAGGAAGAAGAGAGGGTTATGAGCTAATATCCTTCCTAATAACCACAGAAACCAGAATCTTCTGAAGAAAATTAGCATCTACCTCTTCCCTGGCATAAAATCACTCTAACCCACTTTCCCAATTTGCCTGATGGTGAAGGATTGCTAGGCAACACCACACTTGCAGGTCAGCTGCCACTTCGTGACTGTGCCAATGTCCATTTCACGAGGCCCACGCTGCGGGGCTTTTTTTCAAAGATTATGTTGCCATTTAACATAAAGAGCATTTAAATATACTTATCTAATCTTCCTTCTGTAATATTAGCTCTTGCTTAGTCTAAAACCACGTTGCTACAGCTGAATATTGCTTGGAGTATCTAAATATTTTGAAGTAAAACCTGCCATTTTCTTCAGCAGTATAATGAAGTAAGATATAAGATCATGCCTAATTTAAATTAGGTGTCCTTTCTTGTACTCTGCCTCCCTTCCTGTTTTTCATGGCAATGGCAACTGTTTGATTTGACTTGAAGGAAAACTGAATAGCTAGCCTGAAGTAGCAGATGAATCATTCTAATATCTGATGACTTTCCCAAATAAAGGCAGATCTCTCCAGGAGCAAATGTCAGTCTGCATCACTTAACAAGCTTATCTGAGCCAATGTCGTTAGCAGGGACATGCTCACACGGAAAAGCTGATGGCCGATGGTGGGATTTTCAGTATGTTGCCAAACTGCCGAGTAGGGTAGTGATATTCCTGATTTCCTAATGAACTTCAGCACTCAACCTGTGCCTGAGCAAGCACTGAAGACTAACAGAAATACGACTTATTGCACAAGTTCCCAACCACGAAATCCCGAAAAATATGAGGTGTTCCTCAGCGTGCCACCACTGGTGCTGGGGCATCTCCTGCTCTTGTTCTGCTCTGGTGCTGCCACAGTGCCCATCCTGCCAGCAGCCTGGGCATTACCCTTAGAAGTCTCACCAGACACTCAGCTACTTCAAAGAAGTGCCAACTAGAGATGGGTTTTCATAAAAGTAAGCACCTGAGTACAGCACAGAAACCTTTTTAATGCCGAGTGCCTCATGAAATTGCCAACCTCCTTGCAAATGGCTCTTGGAACAGTGGGAACGCAAGCGCCAGGGATAAAATTCACCAGCAGTGTATGCTGGTAAACCAGCACTGCCAGAGCCAAGTGCTTAGGACTGTGAGATAAAGCGGCACTTGGCTTCTCCCTGAGCCCCAGGAGCCCCAGGAGCCCAGGGAGAGCTGGGGCTGAGGGGCCTCCAGGAGCCAGGCTCCCCTCTGTCAGGGCCGTGAGTTCGCTGGGCAGCATATCCCTCTGGGGACTCCCTCAGCTCCTGACTCTTGCCACCAGGAGAGGTCATCTTAAACCATCATCTGAATGTATGACTTGGGCAAGCCAGATTTATTTTAGCACATTCTAGCAGGCAACTAGCTCAAAACAGCTTGATTAGCCTAAAAACCAATAGCACTCTAAAAAATTTTTTTTGTTCATTTTTGTTTGTTTGGTTGGTTTTGGTTTGTTGTGCTGGTTTGTCTGAAAATGAGTTCATTTTCTTCTTGCAGTTAGAAACCTTTATTTTTCATAGCTAGCACAGTCATTATTTGGGCTTAGTTTGAGAACAAGAGATAACACCCCAGCACAGAGTTAATGTTTTTAATTGCTCTGGTCTGAGAGCCGAAGATATACTGAGCGCTCTGCCCACAGGTGTGAGGCATCGAGGAAGGGGGGCATTGATGGGGCAGAGCTTGACTGCCATCCAGACTGATCAATAAGAGTATTGCATCCCATTAGCATCACACTTTATATTCAAGGAGAGTTGGGATCTTCCAGTCTCTCTCTCTCGTGTTTTCTTCACCTTTTTTGCTCTCTTTGTCAGAGCCAGGGGAGTTCTGTTCAGGACTTCTGTTATTCAGCCTTTGCTATCCTGCCATTTGCAGAGGCCTCTGGGCCTTTCTGCCTTTTTTTCCTCTTTTCTCTCTCTGGGATCGGCTGTTGGGATTGATATTACAATTTGTGAAATAAACAAATAGATAAAACCATATGAATATAAAAATTGATTGCTATTTACAAGATTCTTCGAAAACATATATCTGTTTGCACTTAAGTCTTTTATCAGACGGTACATTTATTTTGTTCTGGTTACTCTCCATTATGTTCACACTGCAAGCTTTTACAGAAGTTTCTCTCTAATTTATTTAATAAAATAATATTTTAAATTTTTCCCCTTTTCAGAAAAATACCAATTTGTTTTTTTTTTCCCTAAAGATTATTAAATAAAGTAGAAATAGTACCTCAAGCATTACTGAATCATTAGTTAGTTGCTACAATCAGAAATCACAAGTCCTTCCAGTCATGAGCAGAAACTACTCAGCTGTTGACTTGCTTAGCCTATCCCATGTTAAAGCATAATTACCCTTCCTCTGCATTTTTATTTCAGAAATAAAGAGGCACAAAGGAAGAATCTGTCACAGACTCATAGCCAGCCCCCGACAGCCTTTTGCTTGCTCTGCTCAGACTAGGTACTGTACAACTCAACGCTTGTTCCATAGCCCTTCATGGACACTCACTGTGGTTTTTCAGTCACTAAACATAGTCCTTTGAAGAGAAAACAGACTGAAAAACCTCATCTCTCTCACTGTTCTTTGTAACTTTTGAGGCAGATGACTTGTTCAATATATTTTCACTTTCTTGCCAATTAGGTTGACTACATATTTAACATTTAAATTTATGTTGCTGAGTCTTCTGTAGTTTTTCTATTATTCCACACACAAATCTGATGGAATATACTTGGCCTAGAAACCCTGATGACAACTGGATCCTCAGGTGTGCAGCCATCATCACGGTACTATCAGTGTCTTCAAGCATCCTGTTGCAGACTCTGGACACTGAGGTAGGATGGCCAGACCATGGAGGCCTTGGTCTTTGTTTCTATCTGTGCCAGACAATTATCTTATCAGAAAGTAGGGTTTACAGCTGTGACTTTTGCAGGTTGATATTAAAGCCATTTGAACTAAAGAGCTCTTTTTGGTTTGCCAAGTCACACAGTGATGTTAGCTCATTACCATTTTCTGCCCAAAGTCAGTTTTGTGCTCTTCTCACTTAAAATCCGTGGGCAGATGCTGCTGTTGACACATCACCGGTGGAAGGTGCTGGCCACTTGGTTCAGCTGGTCTTTGGAGTCCATTTAGTCACCACAGAACCGCTAGCAATGCACCACTGCCTTGCAATACCAGCGACAGCTCCGATGCTGCATCTTCCATCTTTGGGTTTTTCCTCGGTGCCGAAGGATGGAAACTGAACTCAACGGTGGGAACAGACTGGCTTTCTAACTGCTGTGCTGAGTGCATTCAGAGGAGGGTCTTCACTTCTGCCAGAGTCCAATCTACTATACCAGCTTGAGATATTGACTGCCTGGAAACATTTATTGCCACTCTGCTTGAATTTCAGGAGTCAATAAACTTTATGTTTTAAGGTAGCTTAAATTTTCCTGCCAGTGTTGCTAAGGTACTTACAGACTTCTCCAAACAACAATGGCAAACTCCCTCCTTTGACATTAAATTCAGACCATTTCTTACAACACAGCCTCTGTTAGTTACCTCAGCAGTGCAATGCTGTGGTACATCTGCTCAAATGTCATCCAGTCATAATTGGAGAAGGTTTGAATGGACTTCATCAGGACTAGGACTTGTTTATGTGCCTTTGATTAGCCTAAAGAGTAAGATCTCCAAGCTTCCTGTTTAGCTGATGGAGGGTGTCAGACCTGTCTAGATGGTGATCCAAAGTAATTAAATAAGACACTGAATGGAGACCTCTCCTGTTGCTGCTCAAAACAGAAGATCCCAGGAAGAGCGGCCATCCTAAAAATCAACCTTCATGTATCCCACATAACAGATCCAGTGGAAGACTCCCCATAACATTTAAGAGACGAACCTAAACTAAACCCTGAGCAGCAAAATTTGTCTTGCAAATGGGTAAAGCGAAATTTGCAAAATACATACTTGATTTTTGAATCAAATACTATTACCACGCTGTACCCAAGGGAGGTCTACTACAGACCAGGGAAACAAAAGACCAAGGATGTTCCCAACTGAAGGAATCTATAGTCAAAGCAGACCACTCATGAGACGCTAAATAAAGTATGCCCTGTAATTTCTTTTCAGATATCTCACTGAAAATGTCCCTGTCTAATTCCTAACACCTGCCACCTTTCATACAGTTCTCCAGTTTGTCAATGTTGACACAAGTGTTTACTGTACCGAAACCAATCCTCTCTTTTTCAACACAGTGCTTTGTGAGACACAATATCAAACGTTTTATTACACTCTAGACATACTACAATCTCTAGTAACTCTCATTTTTATATCTTCTCAGAAAAATCTGACATTATCTGATATGATTTTATCTTTGGAAATTCGTATCTTTTCATAGCGACACCCACAAAATATTGTGCATTTGTAATATGAAAAATAATAATTTGGTGGAATAACATCACATACCACTCTTTAATATACTGAGTGAAAACTTTTATCACTGACATACTGTATTTGATCATTGAAATAGAAAAATATTGTATGATATAATGGAAAAATTCAAAGTGAAATCTCAAACTAACCTGAGTTCATGGCAAGTATCCAGCTGATTTGTAGATTAAAGCTATGGCCTCATAAAGAAGAGAATTGCAGAATTATCTATATCTATAATGATACAAAATCCCAAATTACAGAACACAAAATATGACCATTTTAGTATTTTCTTGATACTAACCTTAATTAAATTAGATCTTTACAGCTACTGCTATACACTTCTAGAGCTAAAAATACTATCAAGTACAGGATGTTGCTAGATAAAGAACAGTCATCAGATATCTCGTAAAATACCCATGACAGGGAGCTTCAGTTGCTGGTACACAAGCTGCCTAAATGTTATAACGAGACAGAGTTTACAGGTGAAGTTTCTGGAGATGATCAATGATCGCTTCATACAGATGAAAATTCTACAAAACATGAGGAAAAAATCACTTCTGTGGATTCAATCCTAAGCAGTATTTTGGAGTCGGTTCAGAGCTAGCTGGAGCTTGAAGCACTTAGAGTTGAAGCTTTTGGAAAATTCTGTAACTTCCAAAAGATGGTCATGTTTTTCTGGCAGCTGTGTGGGACCAGTATCATGAGTAAACGATAGCTGGAGCCCATCAGGAGGGCTTCTGGACTGAATCCTGTGATGCCCAAAGAAGAGCCCTCTCATGTTCTCTGGGAGAGCTCTGTGATATGAACCAAAGTCTCGGAAGTGGTGATCAGCAGCAGTCTCATTTCAAAAGCATTTTCTTGATCCAAAGCAAAACACTAATGTAGATGCTTTCCATTAATCCCATGGGGTGGTAGTTAAGCCCTACTATTATAGGTTTTTGACGTTGGTGCTGTGTCACGGTGCTCCAGTTCTTCATGCATTTTATCTTCAGCAAATAAAACAAAATTAAGAGTTTAGAAAAATATTGCTTGAAAGTAGGAAACTGAGTTTTGAGCACTCTGAAAGCATAATTTAGCTTTCTGGGCTTTTGGCTTCAAATAAGGTTTTTTTTCCTAAAACAAAAAAAAGAGAAAAAAGGAACCATTGCAATGGGAAAGGAAGGGAAGGGAAGGGAAGGGAAGGGAAGGGAAGGGAAGGGAAGGGAAGGGAAGGGAAGGGAAGGGAAGCATTACCTCTTCACGTTAAAAGCAAACCTTGGCTAGATGTTGGGAACCTAGATCTTGTAACTGGCAGTCTAATAATTTCCAACAAAATAGGACACATGTAACATGTAAGCATAAACATTTTCTGTGTCATATGTTTCTATATGTTTCTACCTATATTTTTGTACAAATAATTAGTGCATAAAAGGCTCATATGCCATAAAATACAAAAACTAAACTGAAAATGCTAACTGTAAAAATGCAGACAGCCAAGTTTACCCAGAAGGTAACTCTGCTTTAGGATAGATTAATTTGCTCATGATGCATTATTATTCTTTACAAACTTCGCAGGAACTCTAAAAGATAAAAACTGTTCCAAGAGCTGTGTTTTCACTGTCAGTAGTGCTTGTGCAAAAGCAAAAAAATATCTTGGCAAGACAATAAGACACCAACATAAGCCCAAGGCTATTATTTTTCTACATAAATTTCAGTGTCAAAATGGTAGAAAAAACAAAATAATGTTCAAGATGCTAGAGGGTACTGCCAACTGTGAAAAACAGAAAGATAACTATACACACAATTATTCAAATGTGCCCTGATAACACGAAGATTTTGAAGGGCTAGCACAGAATTTTCTAAACAAATTTCTTCCTGATAAGCAAAAGAGACAGAAAATAACAATTAAGGTGATTTTATCATTTGCAAAATAGCTTACAGAGGCAATACTATGCAGGCTGAAATGGTTATGGACAGCAAGCTATGATGTAGTTTTTAATTCCATTTCTTCAGGCTCCCTATTAGATGTTTTGCATAGCAATACCCTCTGAACAAATCCACTTGAGATCAAATTCTAATTATCACTTAAGAATTCAGCGGAAATTCTGCAGGAGTGAGGGATGAATATTTGATCCTCAGGCATGTAAAATAAGAGGTCATATTTGCAGTATTTTGCCTTCTGTAGCAAGAAAGCAAAGAGTCCCAAAGGATGACTTGTATGCCGTCACTGGTCTGCAAGCCACTTAATGGTGCAAGCCTTTGAAGAGAAAGGTGCCCATTGCTGTGATGGCACATTACTGTGACTGCTGCTCTTCCAGTTACGTGGCAAAAGAGGGCAGTGGAGCACTGTACGTTTCAATAGATTAAACTAATGATCCCTGCAGATCTTTTATCTACATGTCTTTGCTGCAAAAATTATTACAATACCTAAAAAGAGCAATCATGTTGTATTAATAATATCCAGACAGTTTAAACAGAACATCTTTCAAGCTTTCATTGAAAATGGCATTTCTCTCCTAGCGAGCCTTGTAATAGATTGATTGAAACCTCCTTAAATTGCCTACGTTACTTCCCAAATCTCCTGTCACAGGAGGTTATTGCATTTTCACTCACTAATAGGATTCTCCATATTGGTTTCATTTGCATTACCTTCTTCACATGCACCCCAGGGAAGTTTGTGTTCCTGTCTATAACACAACTCTCCAAATTTAAAAAGGCCAACAGCAGTTCAGCTGACCCCACAAAGAACGAGCTTTGTTCTTCCCTTTCTTGTGCCACTAACAACAAAACTGTTGGTTTTTGCCAGCATGCTATGGCCAGTCATTACTTACATTGGATGCTTTCTTAATTTATTGGACAGTTCTGCCTTATGAATCCTTCCCAAGTGTTTCTAGGCTTTGTCTGCAACATGTCTATCTCTAAATGGGTTGTTCATGAAACTTTAAACATTCAGGAACACCATCTGTTGTTCCCATATTTAAGAAAAGAGTTTGAAGGTCAAACGTATCTTCAAACATCTCTAGTTTTACATTTTAATAAAATCAAATCTAAAGTTTAGGTTTGCTTTGGTTTTCAATTTGAGTCTGGGATGCTGTTTCCTCTTGCTGAAAGCAGCAGTTCCCACTTCTGCATAAGCTGACATGGATAATGTGCCATTAAAATAATGACATGTTATTTAAGAGGAATGGTCACAATGAAGAACCGTGGCCTCTCTACCCAACAACCTTCTTTCATCCTGTCAACAACAGCCTTTAGTCTTTCTTTAAAATGACAAAGTTTTCCAGTGTCAATATGCTCCCCTGGCTCTCCTTGGGATGGCAGTGCTCTAACCAGATATATTAGCAAAGCTCTTACTTTCCCCTTATAAGCCAAAGTCTGGGACTCAAATGTCACTCACTACAAAATGCTGCATTTTATTTAATGGCTATAACATGTCAGCACTGTCTCCAACGCTTCTTTGATGTAAAAAGACAACGGGATGTGACAAGATACCTTTGATGTGCCACATCCAACCTGAAGTTTGAATTATTTATAAATGTTTGGAAAATTACATAAAATGATAGTGTAGTGATATGTAAACCATTACCACTACATTCTCAGATCAAAACACAGTAATCACCAACATCATTATCTTATTCCAGAGAAGCTTCAAGGGTTGATCACTGGACTGGGTTGTGCGGAGTCAGTTTATCAGCCTCGTTCTTCCACGGTCCTGGTGGTGAATTTGGGGAAGTCCCCCCAGCCTCCTCAGCTTCAGTTTCCTCTCTTTTAAAGCAGTCAGTGTTTGGGCATCACAGTGCTATGTAGTTTTTATATTTACAGTATAGATGCTAGATATTATTCCTATTATTACAGTATTGTGTCTCCAGGGTGCTGGGTCCTGAGAAAACACGAATGCAGGCTGGACAAAGCTCACCGCTGTTTACATTTGAAAACTGCTTTAGAAGTGTAAGACCATCCTTTCCACATCAGTGCACCTAAACTTATGGGAAAAATCAATAATTTTCTCTACAAATTGACCAGGCCTTTTCCAGTATGTCTTGCTCTGTGTGAAAATGCACAAACCATCCTCAAATATAAATAGAAAAACCTTGCAATAGTGCTAAACCCACAGATGCTTCTATTCTTCATGAAATCTTTACAGAAATATTTTTATGTTTTGGTCAACTCCCTGAGACAAAGAACAGCAGCTTTCTTAATAGAAGAAATAATGTTTATTCTTTTATGTATTCATTTTGTCCTTAACTAAATAATAAAGCAATGTCGTATTTCAATGACATACTTAATAAGCAATATAACATAAATTAACTCTTCCTGTCTCCTTTCTTTAAATAGTTCCTAATTTCCTGATTTATGTTTCTGTATTTAGAATGACTTTTTAATAAAAAACTATATAATAAGAATTTTATCATTTACATTTTATATTAATTTGTAAAAATTACATAAAGCTATATACACACATAAAATTATAGCATTGTTTAGGTTAGAAAAGACCTCATCAAGTCCAACCATCAACTTAGCACTGTCAAGTTCACCTCTAAACCATGTCCCTAAGCAGCACATCTACATTATCCGAAAAAGTAAGAGCTGAGCATGTCCAGGTAAGGTGAAAATCAAGAGACTTTCCAAATCTGAGTGCTGTCAGTTATAAGATCACGGGGTCCCCACCACACTTCAGCATCGATAGAAGGGCACTTCACCACCATAAGCCAAAGCTGAGGATGCTCTTGAAACAAAGACTCCCCTACCCAAAGGTGGTGAGGAGGAAAGGAGACAGGCATGGATGGGCCACTGTCTTGACCGGAGATAAAAGCCCATCCAGAAACTTAACTCAGAAGCACCTTTAATTTGTGATGGAATCTTTTTCCATCTCACTCCTGTCCTCACAAAGAATTGGCATAAATGTATTGGAAAGCCATATGAGGTTTTTTGCTCATATGCTCATATTTTGCTCATAAAAAACAAGGCCCTTTTGGTGGAAATCTACTCTAGGAATAGCTGCTTTAGTGAGTGGGTTGGACTAGATGATCTCCAGAGGTCACTTCCAACCCCAAGCAATTCTGTGATTCTGTGATTCTGTGAAATGGGCAAATGAGAAGTGACCATTTTCACTCCCAAGCATAATTACATGTTCATTGGTAACAGGTATGTACATATGTGCATATCTCTTTAAACTAACAATAATAAATCCTTTTGGTGCAAATGATAATGTAATAGATATCATAGAGAATGTTTTAAAAAATGAACCATTATGATTGGTAAAAAAACAGCAACATGCAAGTAAAGAACAAGACTTGCTTTTGCTTTTAAATTAAAAAAAAAAAAAAATCAGCTTTTTACATATGGAAAAACAAAATCAAGCTTTCCACGGCAAGGACCATCATTCAAAGGACAGTGTATTCTGGGCCACAAGTGCCATCTGCTACTATTACGGCAATAGATGGGAAAACGTAATCACCTTCTTCATTGAAAGTGCTTATTCTCTTCTCGTTACCCTCAAAGGTGACGATAAATTGGCATTTTTTCAGCCTGTCCTCTATCAGAACACAAAAAACCTTCCCTAAGTGTTGAAAGGGAAATCCAGCACAGGTTTCCAGAAGAATAGCTCCGGTGAAAGGAGGATGAGGCTGGTAGGTGGCTTTTAGGCTGTATGTGACGATAAATAAGCATCAAGAAACTGTGTCAGAACCAAAATCAAGCAGTAGGCAACATACAGCTGATAATGCGATCAACATCTATAGTTTTAAAACTTTTACATAACTGAAATATTAAGAGGAAAATAAATGAGTTTCATAGTTCAAGCATCTGATCTCACAGAACTGTAGCTCAAAGAGAACTGAAGTCACAGTACCTGTGCAGGCATCATAGGAATGTGAGACAGGTTATTCACAGGCTCAACTCAATCAACAGCTATCTTAAAAGCGGCAAATTAAGAAACACATCTTTCTACACAGCTGAAGATGTTATTTAATAAAATATTAATTAAACACATTGATGCATGCCCACACTGGGTCACAACATTGCATTAAGGCACATCACCGTACATTTAGTATCGTACATTTCAGCTTGTTTTCAAGCCTGCACCAAAGGGTGACTGCCACAGTACAGCAAGTCCTGACCTCGTGGTCTATCTCTACACTTCATCTCCTCGTCAGACACTGGATAGCCCCCATCAAGGGAGGCTCCTCTGTCCTCAAAGTGTCTCCATGTGAAACATGCATCACAAGGTTTGGCATGCCCAGACTCACCTGGGGTTTGCAAGTTCCCAAAGGATTTGCCTTCCTACTATCCATCCATCCAATCATCCATCCATCCATCCATCCATCTATCCATGCCATCCTATACGCTAATTTCTTGTCCCAGCTACTAGTGAGGTGTCCTATGAAACTCTTCTCATCCCTTGAAGTGCAGCTACCATCAGTATACCCCAACCAGGATGCTGTCTTTCAGTTAGCCCTCTCCTTGCTGAACCTCAAGAGGCTTTTAGTTATTTTTACAGTTATCACAAGAACCACTTGATTTCTCTAATCATCTAGAGCACCAAACTGCATGTAAGTCTAGTTTGCCTAGTTGATATCCATAAAAATAGCAGTAGCATACCCACAAGCTTATCCTGGAACGACTCTTTTTTGATACATACGGAGGTTCATTGGAGTGCTGATTCTTTCAGTTTTTTTCATGAAATCTGCTGAACCGAAGGCGTGCATTACATAGATATATACGTCAACCATATACCATGAACATTTTTTCCTCATGGTTATCAGTCTTCCTCTGAATTTAGCAACACTTTATATAGAACACACGTTTCACATTATTAATAAGCATTATTAGTTTTAAGGTCTGTGTGTCACATCAACCATTGCCAAATCACTTTTTAAAAAAGGGTACTTGGCTACATGGGCTGAAGAGTGACAAAGGTGGCTGGATGTCATCCTAGCTACATCACTTACATGGCTGTTACTGTCTGCAGCCTGAAGAAAGACTTCAACCATTAATTAATGCATACATGTATCCTCAGAACCAAAGCCTTTGCTAATAGAAATTGGCACCACTCCACCGAAGTCAGCTGAATGTTTGTAACAAATGAGCAGCTGCTCCACAGCAAGCAAAATTTTGCCTTCCTTTATGTCTCATCCCACATGCCCATAGGATTTTGCCTATGTGATTAAAAGAGAATGACTCACAATAGTGGCTACAGTGTCTTCCAAGCCTGTTCCCATCTCCTCTGCTGTGCTCTACCTTCCCGCTGACCTTATTAGTAAAGCCAGAAAGAAGAGACAAAACCCTTGGCTGATCAAAATGGTAATACTAGTTCATAATACTGACACATGCTTACCCTTGGAATCCACAGCACCTTCAATGCATGGACTCAGGTTAAAGGAATTTGGTGTCAGCATCTTGTTCCTGGGACAGGAACAGTCAGACATTTAATTCCTCAAGGCAGCAGGTTAACAGAAGTTCTGGAATAAATACATTAAATATACTATCTATATCCAGTTAATTCACCTGAGTACTCCATAAAATTTTAAAAAGGGAATCGTCATGTGAATTTAATACACAATACAGGATCTTGCTGCTTCATCCATAATTTAGTTTTAGAACTGAGAGAGCTTTCATAAACTCACCTAAAAAGCACGTTTTCTCTTCTGCTTTAATTTAAAATTTCTCCAGGCTGGTAAGCCCACGTGAGAAAAAAATTAAATAAAGTCACTTCAGAGATCTCCAAAACAGCAGTTTATGCATTCAAACAGTCTGGAGTTTTTTGTTTTGGTTTGGTTTTTTTTGAGGCTCAAAATGTTTTTCATCATGATTTGATATATCTTCAAATAAAAAAATCAACTGAGGTATACAAATGTGGCTTTCCATGAGTTTAATGAGGGGGGTGGCAGTGAGTCTGTGCACCAACGTGAGAGAATCAAAGTCTGAACCCCTGACAACAGATGCACTGCAGCTCTCATTTAGTTTGGATTTGCACTGAAAACAATTACTTTTGATAGCTTAGTATTGTAATTTTGCAATAAATTTGGGTGTACACTGAAATGTCAGAATGAAGTGGGTCCACTGTCACCTTGTGAAGCTTCCCTGCTCTAACCAATGCCTGCCTGGCACTGCCTTTGGCAGGCAGGTGTCACAGCACAAATCCGAGCACCGAGAAGGCTTTTTCTCCCCGGGAGAAAAAAAGTATAATGGCCTTTTGCATTAAGTGTCTTTTTTCTCCAGTTAATATTCTGTTCTCTACCTAAATATAAACTGTGAGCAGCCTAGGCATGAGATGACAGGTTTCATGCTGAAGCATGCAGTTCCCATGGGATTGTTTCTCTTTTCGAAGCGGTTCACATTGAAGCCAGGCAGTACCTGAATATCCTGCTGAACCAACTACCTGTATGGACATTGTAGTTAATATAATAGGCTTTGTACAGCTGAAGACAAACACAAAGAAAGATAGGAATTGGACAAGATTATGGAAAATATTATACTGCACAAGAGTATGCCCAGCACGATTATATTATAGTCAGAGCAATGTAACTGAATTAATTTCCAGTTCCTAGAAATGTGCTAGAGTCCCCACAGAGGTGTAAGAATTAAACAGACTATAAGTACATTGCAATTTTTGTCTTCAACCTTCAGGCTACTGTTATCTGTGATGGCTTCATTCTCTGCACGGTGGTCATTCTGCTCCAGGGACATACTGCCGTGCGTGTGCCATTTCAGCTCCAGACCACGCCATACCCAGAAATGTTGTGTAGGTGCTGTAGGTGTAAAATCCAAGGATGGTCACGGCTATTGAGAACAGATCCCTACTCTGACCCAGCCACAGTTCTGTGCCTCCATCTTTTAAGTTTACCTGGCTAGCACACATTCAGAGTTAAGGGAGTGTCCTACAAGGAAGCCACTGCTCATTCCAGCAGAAGACTCCCAAGAGTACATAGTTTGTACGATCACACAATCCTAGGAAAATTCAAGTTGGAAGGGACCTCAGGAGGTCTGTAGTCCACTCTACTGCTCAAAGCAGGGCCAGCTTTGAGGTCAGATGACATTGCTCAGGGAGTCTCGAAAACATCCAAGGATGGTGACTACACAACTTCTCTTCTGCTGGAGACTATCCTGTATGTTGTCAATGAACTGCTAGGTGGCTTTAAGAAGTCACTAGATCCCCCTGTAGTTCTCTTTCTCCATGCATAAAATGTGGATGGCAGATCTAAAATGCTCTGGACAGCATGCCCTAAGAACCTTGGAATAAAATTTCTCTTCAAATCTTGGTAGCATTAATTGCAATCACCATTATTGCTACTTGCTTCCTGAGGCCACGTTTTTGTTCCCTAGGAGGGGTTAACAGGACTCATCGGAATTTACAGGGAATACTCTGAGATATCCTTCTAGAGATACCTTACAAAAAAACCCTTCCTCTCGCCTCACAGATTGGCAGTGCTCACACTCCTGAAAATCCTACATTCTTTTGTGCCAGAATCCTCAAACTGAGGTGAACACTGAGGCTGAAGTGGCCTGAGGGCAGAAGGTGATAGAAGTAATGTGCCATCTCTCTGTTTCATTGCATCAATGAAAAAATGCAAATTCCTTAGCTATTAACTCACATTACAGCTCAATTATGCTATGTCAGTCACCAGACACATCTCTTGATGGGTGTCCTTCTGTGTGCTCACAGTGTCTTCCTTTTATCTTCACCAATACCAAGACTTCATTAAACTCCCACTTAGTTATAGTCCCTATTAAGCGTGTCAGAATGGTACTACACTAGAAAATAAAACCAAGTCATTAGAATAGAGAGGGATTGTAAACTTAGTTTTAAGCCGATTTATATACACATATCTCACAAGAGTGGTGGTGATAGTATGTTCAGAAACAAATTAATTGAAAGAGCTGTATAAGAAACATGTCCTGCAAGTTAGCTAACTACGTCATATATATTTTGCGTGAAGACTGCAACTTTAAGAAGACCTTTTTTATTTTTTGCTGTAGGAACCATGATCTGTTTGTTTGGTATTCATTTAACAGGGTTCACAGTGCACGCAACCCATCACTTAAATGGATACTGAATAACAAATATAATAAAACTTTCTTAATGTGTCCAGGTTTACACCAATATGCAACAAATACGGAAGAGGCTATTCATATAAAAGCCTTTTTTTTTGCTCCCTAGCCCTTGGCACATACATTCCCCTATTCCACACAAGCCCAGCCATTCTCTCGGGCACCACAATACCCAAAAAGCTTCATGACCATGTAGCAGGTTTCACTGTAAGTTTTAGCACTCATAACTTCAGGGGGTTTCTTTCCTCCCTTGCACTTAAAGACATAAGTACAAAACATGTATTACATAAAAGATTTGTACTTCTGTAAGAAGGCATTGGCTGTCACTGGTTTTAGCCAAACTATTACGATTCTGCTATCTGCTCTCTGAGATGCTCTTTTCTCACATATATTTTTTGTCATAATAAGTTAATTACCTAATAGGCTTTTTCCCTAGTACGTGAGGGCTTTGTCTCTTTGAGGTCAGTGGAAAAAAAACAAGACACAAAATCTATTTGTTATTAGTGTTATTCGTGTTATTCCTGCCTATAAAACCTGAACTCATTTTTTTTCAAAGTGAACAGAGTGTTAGCATTCTTTTTATAAGAATGATTCATTTATAATTTCAGTGTACAATATCACTCATATTTGATCACAAAGTCCTTGAGAAAACATCTGCAATAATATCTGGTTTTAAAGTAAATGCATATCAGGCAATAATAGAGCCAGATTTCAAGGATAAAGGAATAAAATCAGCCATGTAAAGATTCTCAGCTCATTCTAGAGAGGCAGATTTCTAATTCAATCACATAGGTTGTACATATGTACGTGCACATATGCACACACACGTATATGCATATATATATATATACACACTTTCTGTAAAGGAAAGTGGCAATTTTTGTTCTGTATGCTTAGCATTTTACTCCACCTTATTTGCACTTTAAAAAATGTACATACTCTGGAGTCTCTCTTCTTCCATCTTGATGAAACATTCTTCCTTCTTTCTTTTTCCATTCCTTTCTCTTTCTTAATCAGTCACAATCAATTTTTTCCACATCTTTTTTTCAACTATAATCCACATTCATAATACGTTCTACAAAGAAACTCTGAATGTCACCTTATTGGTATCCTCTGCATATGATTTCATTTAATGGTGACTGGTGAAAATGCCAGTAAGAATCTTTAGCATTCCAAAGTAGTACATCGAAACATTCAAACTGAGGATGTAATTCTCAGCAGCAGCCAATGTAATGAGCCCCTCCAAGCTGAAGCTTAAATTTTCTCATTTGGGTAAAATTTTGAAAGCTATCGGAGTGCCTCTAACAAGAGCAGATGCTGCTGTGCAACTATGGGAAGCATATTGGCTATGCATATTAAAAGCAACATGATTTTTTTTTTTAAAAAAAAAAGATATTTTAAAGGATACTAACTTGAAAAATCTAGCTTAATGTAGAACAACAAATAAGCAAGTGTGTGCTGCTTTCCAATACACTCATCATTTTGTCAGCCCACTTCAGGAAAATCAATTTGCGTAGTTTGTCTACAAACCGCATTATGCCCTGAACAGCCACAGTTCAGAGGATTACCGCTTAGGAGGGCAAGGAGAAAACACTTACGCATCAAAGGAAAACTGGGGGAAAATTCATGTGTTGAGAAACAGCAGTTGAAGTTTTCTGTGCGTCTCAATGCCCAGTTCCAGCCCTGACGCAGCGCTGTGTAAGGAGGGAGGCAGCACCCCAGGCCGGTGTCTGTCGGTACGTACGTACCGCATGTGTGCTCTTTCTGTGAAGGGCAAACACTCCTTTGTAACTCCATCGCGACATCAACAGAGTTCGTATTAACATTACCAATACAAGATCGCTATTCTAGCAAAGAAAGAAGACAAGACATTGCCTGCTTATGCTGCAGGTTTAATATGCCTGTTGCAGTGACACCATATTCCCTAACAATGCCCCAAAATTTGTCATTTAAAGGGCCCTGCCAGTTTCACGTGCTATAATCATGGCATAAAACATACAATTAATCCCACCTCCTAGCTGTTTATAAGCACACAAATCACACCAAGTGCTTGTCACATTACTAATAATCAAAGGGTCACAGATTTTGAGGTCACGAGGAATGATTACAAAATCGTTGTGTCTGATCTCTCACATAAAACAGTAGAAAATCGCTCCTGCATCGAGCCCTCCACTGAAAGGGGCTGGAGCTGTGTAGGGCAGATCTACGTGTCCCGCCTGACAGCAGCCTGAAGATTACTCAACTTTACACTCACCTGGAGGGGAAAAAGCATAGCTGAGCGCTCGTATGAGACAAGGACATCCCCAGGATGCAGCACTGGCCATCCTTGGCCCTTGGCTAACTTTCTGTCTCTACAGAGACCCTCCTACACTGGAATGGTCTGCAATGCTCATTTTCAGCCTGTTTTAGGGAAATGGTATAAGATGCACAGAGGGCATACCATGAAGACACCGACTCTTATTAACCCATTTTATGAGGAAGGAACTAGAAAATAATCAAACCTGTGATGTTCATTGGCTGGTTACACTTGCAGGCCACTTTCAGAAAATATTTAATAAACATTCAGGGAATTTGCCTGAATAGAGATTGAGTAAAGAATGACTTATCCAGAAACATACTGCACATTTAAGTCAGATGTGATAGGATTCTGGAACCATGCTGCAGCA
This sequence comes from Pampusana beccarii, assembly GCA_013399365.1. Classification (NCBI taxonomy): domain Eukaryota; kingdom Metazoa; phylum Chordata; class Aves; order Columbiformes; family Columbidae; genus Pampusana; species Pampusana beccarii. The sequence goes on along the minus strand of VWYH01072610.1, from coordinate 396,396 downwards.
TGCTGCCTTGCAGTAGCAATTAATCCATAAAATTCATTACACTTCTGCTGGTGAAGCAGTGGTAATTTCTTCACAGTCTTTTCCACACAAAAAGGAAAAGCTTTGAAATGACTTTTTACACAATGCTTGAATAGCCTATTAAATTGCTTTTGGACTAACAGCACACTTTCAGCCTCTGACTTTACCAATTTCTGCAGAATGGTAAAGATTTCTTTTGGCTCAAGTAGGAACCTGATCACGAGTTGTCTTCGGCTTGAACGAAGGTACTACTCATGATGTTACAACCCATCTTACGGCAGAAAATCCGTACAGGTCATCTATATCTACCTGATGCTTTTGTACTCTGTACCTCAGTCACAGATGATATTTCAGGTATCACCTTTGAAACAACACCAAACATTAAAGAGAGAGCAAGCGGGTGAAAATTGTTGAGTTGGGGCAGGAGCACCTAACAACACTAAATAGAAATAAAATCATCACCAAAGTTGTGAGCATTTAAATAAATATAAAACCAGGGTTTGCAAGCACTCCAGTGTAACTGATTTGCCCTTGTTTACTGTTTTAATAGTTCCCGCAACTTCAGTAACATCCTGCTGTTTCAAATTCACATGCAAATCTGTCAATATTTCTCTGACTCTGTTAAAATCAACTGCAAAATTCCACACCGACCTCAGCAAGGCCAGGATTTCATCCTCTTGTATCAGGCATCATAGCAATAGGAAAGGTGGGTTTCATCTTTAGGGTTCCGCACTTATTAATACACAATAATGAACATGCATAGTATCAATCCAAAGCAACAAATCTTTGGCTTCAACTACAAATCAAATACGAAATTGCTAATCGTTGCTCTGCTTATTTTTCAGTTATGCTAGGCTGAAAAATACCCATTCATGTTTATACAAATGCACATATACATATTTATATATAAACACATATATATTTGCTTTATTTAGAATGAATGCTGTTAGAAACAAAATATTTTCTAGATCTTGTCTCCTAGAAACTATATGCTTAAAATAATAATGAGCCAGCTGGAAACGTTAATGGTCAGACAATAACTGAATGGACTGTTTCACAGTTTCTGCAAATATTAAGCTGATTAACGTTAGTTATGACGGGTACTATAAAACACATTTGGTCATATCTACACTCCAGTCATTTAATCACACACACGCATTATCTGTCAATATTTAAAGTTTCATGAAAACCATTTTAATTTGCCGTGTTCCATCCAGTTCTATAAATAACAGTTTGAAATACTGGTTTACTGTGAAATAATTAACACTAAATGGCAAAGCCTCTATAACCGTATCACCCGTTAGCTCCTGCCAGCTGAGAGAGGGGCAGAAGGTGTGCACCACTGTTAATTTGGAAGGGAACATATGACACAACCTGACATGTCAAAGTGTGAAGAGGTTTTTGCACTTCAGTAAAAACAAGTGTACCGACTGGTGAAACCGAAAAGAAAAAAAATAAAAAATAAAAGAAAAAAAGAGGACTTGGAGGCTATTTGATTTCTGCATAATTAAATACATAGGGAAAACAGAGCTATGGCCATTTTAAAATCCCTTTAAGATCTTCCTCCTCCTTCCTCCTCCCTTCTTTCCCTGCTGTTCAGAGCTGTTGAGTAACAGACATTTCAGAGTGTGCATGGGGGAAGTAAACAAATGCATGGCTACTGTAGTTGCAGGGCAAGGAAACATTGATGTCACTGCTGCTATAATCACATTAGTAGGGTGCGTTAACGGTAATGTCATGTTTGATCAACTAGTTAGGTCAAAAACCCTTCGAAATGCAATTTGAACAGAAGCACAAACCAAAACGGCACGAGAATCGACTTCTGAACAGTTTACTTCCAAACGCAGACCCCTGTTGCAAAGGTGAGCTTTCAGTCACCAACATTCAATGTCAAATCAGCTTGAATCATGCAATCACACTTTACAGTTGGCTAGGTCCCCGTTCCCCCTCTTTAAACCCAAATTTGATTTTTGTCTTATTCTTCACTCCGTACACGCACCCGCACCCTGTGGCATCTGAATACATCCCCACGAGGGATAATGCTCACAGCTGGAGTTTGCTCCTGTTCCTGACAGCTTGTCTGTCAAGGACAGAAACATTTACAGCCCAAGTGTTCAAGACCATTTTTCTTTAAGTAGGTCTTTTTGACTTTAAACACAATGTGTTGCTGTCTCTCCACTTTAGCACAAGGTATTCAACACAAACAAACGATAGGAGCAGAAATAGCCAATGACAAATTCTTTCAGGTGGGAAAACAGCTGGTCAGGATACGTCCCCTGTAGTGTCCCAGCGCGCTCGACACGTCCATGCTCATCAATTGCATACTTTTTAATCAACATTTTTGACATTGCCGGGTTTGGGCATGTGTTTAACCCTGAAGCGTTAACCCTTTTTGCGGGGGGTAGCATGTAGGAAACGCAGCATCGGTGAGACCAGACAAGGACCGCTGCCATGCAGAACTTCCAATAACACATTTTTCTGTCATCTCCCCCACCTCCTTCCACCAACCTGCACCTGGGAAGGAGAAACTCATCCCACTTCGCATCCCCTCCCCGAAGTCTGCCCGCTGCTGCCCGCCGGCTACCCGACATCTTCCCCTTCATTTTACCGTTACTTCCCCGACTTGCCCCCGGGGCTGATAAAGCGCTGCCTTTCCCCCATCCCCCGGGCTCACCTTTTCGGTCTGCCCGGCGGCGCAGCCACCGCCTGCATACCAATGTGGGGCTGCAAAGGCAGCGCGGCAGCCGCCCCGCCGCCCTCCCGCACCCGCGCCCGGCCCCGGCGGCTCCCGCGGGCGCGCTGCCTTTTGCGCGTTGTCACCTCGATACATTTAAAGCCTGGGGAACACAGGGGCAGGCACAAATGCCCCCTGCCAGAAGGACGGGTCCTGCTCGTCGCCTGGGGACACGCATGCATGTGTGCAGCAGGCACTCGGGCACGCACACAGACCGGGCTGTGCGTGTGTCTGCGTGTGTGTGCGCGGCTTGGGGTGCGTGTGGCACACCCGTGTGCGTGTGTGTGCATGAGAGGGGAGCGGGGCGGGAGGGAGGCAGCCCCGCCGCACCCGCGCATCCCCCGCGCCGCGGAGAGCGGAGACTCACCGGGTCACCCTGGTCTCTGAAGGTCAAGCTCAGGTTGGTTTCTTGATTGCAGTTGTCCTCCGGGCTCTTTGGGCTCGGCTTTTTCCTTCTTTTTTTTTTTTTTTTTTTTTTTTT